>PVJN01038036.1:0-20593 GCA_004026805.1 Lasiurus borealis
AGCCGGGTGCAGATGGACAGGGTCTGTGCCCTGGGGATGTGGGGGTGCGGGTCCCAGGGACGGGGACCCAGCAGCTCGGAGCAGGAGCCGGAGTTCTCCAGGGAGCGGGTGGGGAGGGGGTGGGGAAGGCATGGCCAGGTGGCTGGCTCCCTGACACCCCTCTCTCCCCGCCCCAAACCTTCTGGTGCACCCCTCTCCCCCGCCCCCAGGACCATTCCCAGGTCCACCTGGCTCAGTCTTTCGGGGGGCACCAGGCTGCTCCCCTGAGGACGGTGGTTTGGAGTCGGGTACAGGGCCCAGGGTTGACCGAGCAGGGGGTGAGGGAGGGGGTGTCAGGGCGTGGAAGGCAGGCGAATCCCCAGTATCAGGCGGTTGGGTGCCTGGACTCAGGGACGGGGTGACCTTGTCAAAGTCACGGCACCCCCCCTCCGGCTCTCTGGCTCTGCCTGCGGGGACCTGGGAACCGGGGCGGGACGTGGCCAGCCTGGCACAGCACGGGGTGGGGGAGAAGGGGGCCAGGCCGGGGCCCCCCAGCCTGGCTGCGCAAACGTGGGGGTGCAGAGACCATCCCCTTTTCTCACGCCCCTTCCACCTGGGCACAGGGAAGAGAGAGGGTTGTGTGCAGAGGCGCAGGGAGCAGGCCCCAGGCCCTCTCCCCCCCCCCGGCCCCCAAAGCCTCCCCAGCCAGGGCCCAGGTGCCTGAGCAAACGGTTCTGGGACACGGACGTGGGTCCGTGGCTGTGCATCGAGCTATGGACCATGGAAGGCGGCGGTTCGGTTCCCGGCCAGGGCACCAGGCTCCCTGGTGACCCGGATCCTTACGGCCGGCCTGACCGTGGGCACCACCCACGCGGGCTCCACCTGGGAGCTTCCGAGGCCACCACCCTGCCCTGCGCCCTCCGCCCAGGACCGTCCGGCAAACCTGGGCACCCCTCCCTCCTCCCTCCTTCCCTCCCTCCATGCCTCCGAGGGGGTGTCAGTTCAGGGGGTGGGTGTGCCAGGCCTGCCCAAACCCCTCCACCCGCTCTCTCCTCCGCCTGCAGGGCACAGCCTCTGGCTCCGGCATTTCTGTGTCATTGGGCCTACTAAGCGCTGGATGGACCTACTAAGCGCTGGACATGGGGGTTTCCCTGCAGTCAGTGAGACGGGGAGGGGGAGAGGGGGACCAGGTCCGCTCTGGGGACCCGATCCCCCTCTTCACCGGGTCATGGGTGAAGATGACCCCACCACCTCAGGTCATTGTCATCTGCCACCTGTCCCCACCCCAACCCCAAGCCCCCTCCTTCCCTTCGATGAGAGGGTGGTGAAATCCCGCCTCTTCAGGAAGTGAGACACCAGCCCCTCCGCCCCCCGCCACGCCCTCTACACCCCACGTTCCCTCTGCACCAGACGGGAGACCCCTGCCCGGTCATCTCCTGAGCTCACTCAGGGGGGATCCCCTTGACCAGTCACCTCCCCCCCACTTCCCTCTTTATTTTTAAAAATATATTTTATATTGATTTTTCACAGAGAGGAAGGGAGAGGGAGAGAGAGAGAGAAACATCTATGAGAGAGAGACATGGATCAGCCGCCTCCTGCACGCCCCCCACTGGGGATGTGCCCGCCACCAAGGTTCCTGCCCTTGACCGGAATCGAACCCGGGATCCTTCAGACCACACGTGGATGCTCTAGCCACTGAGCCACACCCCCTTCCCTCTTTAAAGGGTCTGCCAGGGGGGCGTCGGTCCCTGGGACCAGGCACCTTGGCATCCGGGAACTTTCAGACGCTCCCTCGGCCACCTCTCCCTCAGTGGCTCTTTCTCCATTCTCTTCACATCCCCGGAGTTTCGCACCATGCCTTGCGGCCAGGGGAGGCCCTGCCTCCGCCGCCGTGGCAACAGCCGCGCCCAGCACCAGAGGACGAGGCCAGGCTGGGGGAGGGCAGCCCTGAGGAGGGGAAGGGTCCTCCCCTGTCTTCCCAGCCCCGAGCTCCTCCCATTGGCAGGACAGGGGTGGGGAAGGGTCCATCCACCTAGGGGGGCTGTGAGGAGGGGCAGAGAGGGGGGCGCGGTGAGGTCGGGGTGGCGGAGGGAAGGGGACCTGGTCCCCTGGCTGGTGTGGCTCAGCGGGTAGAGCGCCGGCCTGCAGACCGCAGGGTCCCGGGTTCGATACCCGGTCAGGGTACAGGTTTCAGGCTGGATCGCCCAGGAGGGGGGCGTGCAGGAGGCCGCCGATCCATGATTCTCTCTCATTGCAGATGCTTCTATCTCTCTCTCTCCCTCTCTCTTCCTCACTCTGACATCCATGTATATAAAGAAATTTAAAAAATAAAAAGGGAGACTCGATCCCTGCCTCTGCTTATTGGCTCTGAGGGTGATGGGCGGCATGAGTGGTGACTTTTCGGGCGTCGCAGCCGCTTGGGTAACTCCCTCGCACCCGGGTCCCACGCCCTTCGTTCCCTCCACTGCGTTCCCCACTTTGTTTGGTCTTCTGATGATGGAGGGGCTGTTTCTCAAAACCCATCAGAGCTACCTGCACACAGTGGGCCGGCAGGAATCTATGGTGAATGGCGAAAAGCCCATTACGGCTCTCTGCGCACAGTGGGCTCAGCTCTCTGCACACAGTGGGCCCACAGGAATCTGTGGTGAACACGTGAAAAGCCTGTCACAGCTCTCTGTGCACAGTGGGGCTCGCAGAAATCTATGGTGAATGACAAAAAGCCCATCACAGCTCTCTGCACACAGTGGGCCCGCAGGAATCTGTGGTGAACGGCGAAAAGCCCGTCACGGCTCTCTGCGCACAGTGGGCTCAGCTCTCTGCACACAGTGGGCCCACAGAAATCTATGGTGAATGACGAAAAGCCCGTCACAGCTCCCTGCACACAGTGGGCTCAACTCCCTGCGCACAGTGGGCCCGCAGGAATCTGTGGCGAATGGCGAAAAGCCCCTCACAGCTCCCTGCGCACAGTGGGCCTGCAGGAATCTGTGGCGAACGATGAAAAGCCCGTCACAGGTCTCTGCACACAGTGGGCACAGCTCTCTGCACACAGTGGGCCCACAGAAATCTATGGTGAATGGAGAAAAGCCCGTCACAGCTCTCTGCACACAGTGGGCTCAGCTCTCTGCGCACAGTGGGCCCACAGAAATCTATGGTGAATGGCGAAAAGCCCGTCACAGCTCCCTGCGCACATTGGGCTCAGCTCTCTGCGCACAGTGGGGCCCGCAGGAATCTGTGGTGAACGGAGAAAAGCCCCTCACAGCTCCCTGCACACAGTGGGCTCAGCTCCCTGCGCACAGTGGGCCCGCAGGAATCTGCGGCAAAGGACGACGGAGGAGGAGGAAATGATGGAATGCGTGCCTCCGAGCAGATGTGTGGGGGAACGTAAACAGCCGTGACCTCCGGGAACCGGCCGCGGGGGAGACGCGCAGCTGGCGAGCTGGAAGGGACGCCGGGCTCCGGGACCGGGTCCCAGCGACGCCGTTCCCCCCTACCCCCCTCCCTCTTCCCCTCTTTCCCTCCTCCTCCTCCTCCTCCTCCTCCTCCTCCTCCTCCTCTTCCTCCTCCTCCTCTTCCTCCGCTGCCCCGGGCCAGAGGCGGCCAGCGGCGACCTCTCTTCCTTCGTCCCTCGGAGACCCTTCCCTCCCCCGCAGCTGCGTTCCCCTCCGCTCAGAGGCTGGGGGGCGTTTCCCCACACCCCTGGGGGACGGGGTGGGGGACGGGGGGAGCCCCCCCAGAGCGGGCCAGGTGTCCCCGCGCCGCCTGGGTCACGTGGCAGCCCCAGCTGGAACCTGAGCCCCTGTCTGCCGCCTGCAGAGGGAAAGGGGCCGGGGACCCAGGAGTCCAACAGGGAGGCGCCGGCTGGCGCACACCTCCTCCAGGAAGCCCTCCCAGATGGACCCGCCAGCTTCCTCCTTCGCTCTCTGCCAGGGCGGGGGGCGTCGCTTCCTGAGACATGGCTGCGGACCCTGTGTGTGGGGGGGACGGGTCTGTCCCAGGAGGTGCCCCGAGCTAGGGGCGTGCGATCAGAAGCGACATGCTGTCGCCTGTCTGTCGGCCAACTAAAGGCCAGTGTCCATCTGTCCAGCCCCTCACTCGCCGCCCTCGCGGCCGCACGGCAGGGCTTCCTCCAGGACAGCGGCTCTCAACCTGTAGGTCTCGACCCCTTTGGGGGCCGAACGACCCTTTCACAGGGGTCGCCTAAGACCCTTCGGAAAATGCAGATATTTTACATCACGATGCATCACAGGAGCAACATTTCGTGGTTGGGGGTCACCACCCCAGGAGGAGCTGTGTGCAAGGGCCGCGGCCTGAGGAAGGTTGAGAACCACTGCTCCAGGAGGCCCCTCAAGCCGACCGTCCGTCCGTCCGACCGTCCGTCTGACCGGAGTCTGGCTGGGGAGACGGAACGGCGCCCTGTCTCTCTGGGCGAGTCCTTGGGGCCCAAAACTTCAAGACGACTGCAAGGAGGCACCTGGGCACGCACAGAACCAGAACCAGAACCGGAACCGGACCAGCCGGGGACAAGACACCTGGACCTTTTTAACCACCCACCCCCGTGAGGCCGCCGGGCGCCTGGCCGCACCCACTGTGTCTCCCCTCGCCACCCGGTGCTCTCCCTCCGGGCGTCTGCGGGGGCTCTGAGCGAGCGAGGCGTCGGGTTCGCGGAGGTGCGTCACCCCGGGAGCTAATAGAATAATCGCGGGCAATTACCCGGCGTCTGAAAACGGCTGGTGGGTGTCGGGAGCGCTCCCCGGTGCTGGGTGGGCGGGCAGGTGTCTCGGCACCCGGTGAGAAGGTCCCTGTCCGGAAGCCCGAGGTCACTGCAGGGGGAATTACCCCTGGGTGCTTCCTGCATTCCTGAGCCCCGGGCCTGGGGCAGGAGGAAGTGGGGGGTCCCCGGATGGTGCCCAGGTCTCTACCCCCTGCTCCCCAATGCCCGAGACACGAGAAACCCTTCAATGTGGCTTAAACATGGGCATCCGGCCGAGATCGGTGTGGCTCAGTGGATAGAGCGTCGTCGGCCTGAAGGGTCCCAGGTTCGATTCCAGTCAAGGGCATGGACCTGGGTTGCGGGCACATCCCCAGTGGGGGGTGTGCAGGAGGCAAGCTGATCGATGTCTTTCTCTCATCGATGTTTCTGACTCTCCCTCTCCCTTCCTCTCTGTGGAAAATCATTAAAATATATTAAAAAAAAAAATAGCCGAGACCGGAGTGGCTCAGTGGACAGAGCGTCAGCCTGAAGACTGAAAGGTCCCAGGTTCCATTCTGGTCAAGGGCATGTACCTTGCTTGCGGGCACATCCCCAGTGGAGGGCGTGCAGGAAGCAGCTGATGGATGTCTCTCTCTCTCATCGATGTTTCTGACTTTCTATCCCTTTCCCTTCCTCTCTGTGAAAAATCAATAAAATATATTAAAAAAAAATAAAAATAAAAATAAACATGGGTGTCCGCTCCCCGCAGGACAAGGAAGCCAGAAGGCAGCCACCCCGGGGCGTGAGGCCGGCCATCCGTCCCCGCTCTGCCCGCACGCCTCGGCCTCAGGGAGCGGCTGGTGGGGGCGGGCGTCCCGGCTCCACGTGTCACTCGCTCGCTGCCTCCGGCGTGCCACCGAGTGGAAGTGATTAAGGCTCCGTGTCAGCCCCAGGCGGGCGTCCCCCCCCCCCCCCCCCCCCCCCCCCCCCCCCCCCCCCCCGCACACGGCCTCGCAGATGTGGTGGGCACAGGCACGCCAGCCTGGCTCCCCAACCCCCCGTCCCCCAGCTTTCCCTGCAGAGACCCGACGGATGCATGGACAGACGCACGGACGTATGCACGGACAGACGGACGCACAGACAGAGGGACAGACGCACGGCCTGCGCCCCCCGGCGGGGATGGGCAGGTGGACTCACAGCTGTGCTTCCCGGAGGGGCACCCAGAGGCCGAGGCCAACACCCTGCCGGCCGCCGGGCCTCATGGGAAATCCTCTCCCCGCCCGTCAGCGCTTCTGCCTCGTGTGGGTGCTCTGTCCAGGCTGATCGGTAAATAGCAGAGCAGATCCAGGCCCAGGAGGGGCCCCCAAGGATGTGGTCTCCCCGCCCCCCTACCCCCCAATGCATAGATCCTTTGTGGGGAGACGGCCCAGGTCCCCAACCAGGCCTTGCCCCCTGCTACCACCTCCCTGTCCTGGGGGTGCCCATCTCCCCACACACCAATCAACAGTGCCAAGCTAGGGGGGATGGGGACCCCAGAGAGTTCCCAGACCAGGAGGGAGGGGTCTGATCTACAGAAGAGGGCTGATGGCCCCCGCGTCCTCACATGGACAGGACACCCCACGATCCGCAGCGGGGAGACGGGGCACCTCCTCGCCTGCGATACGGGACCCACTCTCCCAGGTGCCCAGCTCTCCTTCGATGTTGGGGGACGAGCCCAGCCCCCCCAACCCCCCGCCTCCCGCCTTGCCCCTGGGCTGCTGGTCACCTCCAACACGGGGGTCCCCGGGAGCCAACAGACGCTCCAGGGTGAGGTCGCTGGGTGAACCCCAAGACGGTGACCTCCCTGAATGCAGGTCACAGTCTGATTCACCTCCTCCCACCCCCTTTTTTTTAAATTTATTTTTATTTTTTGTTTTTAGAGGGAGTGGGAGAGAGAGAAACATTGATGATGAGAGAGAATCACGGACCGGCCGCCTCCTGCACGCCCCCACCACAGGGGATAGAGCCCGCCACCCGGGCCTGTGTGCCCTGACGGGGAATCGAACCCTGACCTCCTGGCTCCTAGGTCGACGCTCAACCTCTGAGCCACACCGGCCGCTCGGGCCTGATTCATCTTTCACCCCAGTGGTGAGCTCAACCCTCCCTGAGGGTCTGTTGACTGAATGAACGAACGAACAAACGAATGAATGAACGAATGAATAAATGAGTGAATGAATGAAAGAACGAACCAATGACCAAATGAATGAACGAACGAATGAATGAATGAACGAACGAATGAATGAATGAGTGGATGAATGAACGAATGAATGAACAAATGAATGAGGGAGTCAGCCAGGCCCCGAGGGAAGTTCCTCCTGGTTCCCCGCACTCTGCCCGGTGGGGCCACATGCTCTCAGGCCCAGCGGCAGGGGGAGGGGTGCCCCCAGTCCCCCCCATTGTTCGGATGACAATCGCGCCTCCCCCTCCATCCCCGGGGTGCGGGGTGCCCGGCGGCCCCCGCCACGTGGCGCACATCAGGAAGCGGTTACAGCGACAGCGCGGCCGCGGTAAAAATAGACATAGTTTCCCCGTGACCACATGCTCATTCCGAGGGTGCTGGGTGCCAGAGGCCCGGCTCCCCGCGTGCCCCGCCGTGCCCGCTCCCCCTTTCTCCGCCCCGAGTCCCGGGGGCCCTGAGGCACCTCAGGGGGGGGACCCTGTGCCCACACCCCCCGGAGGGACCCCCGACGTCCTGCCCGGCAGAGGTCAGTGAGGTCAGGGCGTACCCTCTGCCCTCTGCCCCCTCTCCTCTCCTGACCCGGAAGTGCTTAGCTCTGGGCTGAGCCCCAAAGCTTGCAGGCCATCCGCACCGTGAAGAGATGGACCCCACAACCCCCCACCCCGCACCCCAGAAGGTCCTTCCCCCCCAGACTCACCCACGCAGGAGACGCCGTCCTCGGTCCCGCTGGGGGGCGTGGGGCCGCCATCCACGCCACAGCGGCCCCGGGGTGGGGGCCCGGGTTCAGGCTCGCTCTGCAGCCTGCAGGACAGAGAACGGGGTCAGTCGTGGCCTCGACGCCCCTCCACGGGGCTGGGGGGACCCCTCAGAGTTTGGCACCTGCACCCCTGTGTGTGCACGCCCTGGAGGCTGCAGGTCTCTGGGCAAAGCTGGGCCAAGGAGCAGGGGGCCTGACTCCAGTACACTCCTTCATTCACTCACTCACTCATTCACTCACTCATTTATTCACTCATTCATTCACTCATTCATGCACTCACCCATTCACTCACTCATTCACCCATTCATTCACTCATGCATTCATTCATTCACTCACTCACTTATTCATTCACTCACTCATTCTTTCTTTTTTTAAATATATTTTATTGATTTTTTACAGAGAGGAAGGGAGAGGGATAGAGAGTTGGAAACATCAATGAGAGAGAGACATCAACCAGCTGCCCCCCTACTGAGGATGTGCCCGCAACCAAGGTCCATGCCCTTGACCAGAATCGAACCTGGGACCCTTCAGTCGGCAAGCTGATACTCTATCCACTGAGCCAAACCAGTTAGGGCCATTCTTTTTTTTTTTTTTTTTAATATATTTTATTGATTTTTATAGAGAGAAAGGGAGAGGGGTAGAGAGCTAGAAACATCGATGAGAGAGAGACATTGATCAGCCGCCTCCTGCACGCCCCCCACTGGGGATGTGCCCGCCACCCAGGTCCATGCCCTTGACCGGAATCGAACCCGGCACCCCTCAGTCCGCAGGCCGACGCTCTATCCACTGAGCCACACCGGTCTCGGCCACTCATTCATTCTTAATTCACTCGTTCCTTGGAGATGTCTGCTGAGCCACGGGCCAGAGCGGGGCCTGGGATGTCGGGGGAGCAGAGCAGGCAGCGTCTGCCCGGGTGGAAAACGGCACCATCGCGGGCCTCACCCCGTCACCCACGGGACCCAGAGCCGAGGGGACCCCCAGGCCCCCCACCCCGCCGGCCCCGGTCCCGCAGGGAGGCGGGGCAGAAGCAGAGGTCGTGGGGTCAGCCTGGGGCCACGGGCCGGGGTGGGAGCTGCGGGCAGGGCGGGGCCTCCGGGCACCGGCTCCCGAGGGCACACACAGGCCACTCCGCTCGCAGGAACAAAGCCGCTCGCAGGAACAAAGCCGGAGGATCCTTCATTACAGGCAATTACCCCTGGCTGTCTCCAGCTAAATGGGCCCTTTGGCGGCTGGGCAGCCGGGTGGGGGGTGGGGGGGACCCACAGGCAGGAGGGGCAGGACTAGGGGACCCTGTGCGTCTCCAGGGCTAGGGGATGGCTCGCTCCAGTTTTTCTTTTTCTTCTTCTTTTTATTTTTTAAAATACATTCTATTGATTTTTTAAAATATATATATTTTATTGATTTTTTACAGAGAGGAAGGGAGAGGGATAGAGAGTCAGAAACATCAATAAGAAAGAGACATCGATCAGCCGCCTCTTGCACGCCCCCCACTGGGGATGTGCCCACAAGCAAGGTACATGCCCCCAACCGGAATCGAACCTGGGACCCTTCAGCCCCCAGGCTGATGCTCCATCCACTGAGCCACACCGGTTTCGGCTGATTTTTTTACAGAGAGGAAGGGAGAAGGATAGAGTAAAAAACATGGATGAGAGAGAGACATCGATCAGCTGCCTCCTGCATGCCCCCTTCTGGGGATGTGCCCACCACCCAGGTCCATGCCCCTAACCGGAATCGAACCCAGGACCCTTCAGTCCGCAGGCCAAGGCTCTGTCCACGGAGCCACACCGGTTTCGGCGGTCTTTTAATTTTTTAAATTTATTTTTACTGATGTCAGAGAGGAAGGGAGAGGGAGAGAGCGATAGAAAACATCCACGAGGAGAGAGAATCCTGGATCGACCACCTCCCGCATGCCCCCGACTGGGGATGGAGCCCGCCACCAGGACCTGTGTGCCATTGACCGGGAATCGAACCCGGGCCGCCTGGGTTCCTGGGTCGATGCTCAACCGCTGAGCCACGCCGACTGGGCAGCGGGCTAATCTGTTGTGTGGCCAGAGAAGGATGTCAGACATACCCACATGGGCCCTGACTGGTCCGGTGTTGCTCAGTGGATAGAGCGTCGGCCTGTGGACTGAAGGGTCCCGGGTTCGATGCCGGTCAAGGACATGGACCTGGGTGGCAGGCACATCCCCAGTGGGGGGTGTGCAGGAGACGGCTGATCGATGTCTCTCTCTCATCGATGTTTCTGACTTTCTATCCCTCTCCCTTCCTCTCTGTAAAAAAAAAAAAAAATTGCCGAGACCGGTGTGGATCAGTGGATAGAGTATTGGCCTATGGACTGAAAGGTCCCAGGTTCGATTCCAGTCGGGGGCATGTGCCTTGCTTGCGGGCACATCTCCAGAGTGCGGTGTGCAGGAGGCAGATGATCGATGTCTCTCTCTCATAGATGTTTCTGACTTTCTATCCCTCTCCCTTCCTCTCTGTAAAAAAAAATCAATAAAATACATTTTTTAAAATTTTTTTCAATAAAATATATTTAAAAAAATACCCATGTGGCTCTCTGCAGAAAAAAGCCCCCACCCCCCACCCCCATGTACCGAGTGGCAAAGCCTGACCCTCAGCAGCAGGCGGGCCACCACCACAATCCGGAACCGGAGTCCTTTGTTGCCATGGTTACTGGTGCCAGGATCGTAAGAACGTCAGGGCGGGGGAGGGTGGGAGGCTGGGGAAGGCGGGAGGAGGTGGGGGGGGGCTCTCCTCCTCCATGGGCTCTGCACCCCCATCCTCCGCAGCCAGACCCCCGGGGCTCCCCCCTCGTTCCAGCTGTGTGGACAGTCCCCCCTCCGAGCTGGCTGCCGGCCGAGTCTTGTCCCCGACGGGAGAAAACCGAGAACCCTGCACTCCCGACACCACTGCCCAGACCGGACCGGACGGAGGCCGCCTGCCCGCCGGGGGAGGGAGGAGGGGGGGCAGACAGTCAGTCACGGGGGAGGAAACGGGGGTACAGAGAGCGTGTGGCCAAAGACCCCACGGGGCCTCTCCCGCGGGACCGGAGGATCAGGGAGCAGACGGAGGGACACTCCGGAGGGACAGTGCGGGGGGGACGGGTCAGCGAAGGGGCAGGACATGGCTCCCCGGGGAAGGAGTGTCCGGCACAGACGGTGACGGGACAGCAGCCGGCTGGTGGGGACAGAGCCGGGGGCAGCCGGCCGGCAGGCAGGCTCTCTCCCCGGGGAAGCCAGGCGGGAGCCGCGGGGCGGGTGTGGGGAGCCGATTCGCAGATTTCCACGAAAGCAGAGACTGGCGGCGGCGGCAGATGGCGTGTCCTCGGCCAGGAAGCACCGGGGACAGCCCGGCCTGGCCTTGGCAGAGCCGCCCACGGCACCACCGGCTCTCGGCACCACCGCAGGGCGCCTGCCTGCCAGCCGTGCCTGGGGCTGTCCCCGGTCCGAACCCTCCCTGCGCTGAACCCTGCCTGACGCGACCCGAAGGCAGGGCATGAGAGGGACAGGGTCCGAGGGAAATGGGGGAGGGGGGGCGTGGAGTGACACCCCACTCCCTCCCACGTCTGTCTGAAATGCAGGAACTCGGGGTTCGCAGGGGCCCCCACTGGGGGGGCATGGACATGTCCGAAGGAGTATTTTCCTCCGACCTCTCTGGAAAATGCCGGATCCTAAACGTGGCTGAGACCCCAGCTGGGGTGGGGGATAGAGCGTCGGCGGGCGGACTGAAGGGTCCCGGGTCCGATTCCCCGTCAGGGCACAGGCCTGGGGTGTGGGCTCCATTCCCCAGGAGGGGGGGCGTGCAGGAGGCGGCCAATCGATGTTTCTCTCTCATCACGGGTGTACCTCTCTCTCTCCCCTTCTCCCTTCCTCTCTGACATCAATAAAAATACATTTTATTTTAAAGCATATTTTATCGATTCTTTACAGAGAGGAAGGGAGAGGGACAGAGTCAGAAACATCAATGAGAGAGAGAGACATTGATCAGCCGCCTCCTGCACGCCCCCCACTAGGGATGTGCCCGCAACCAAGTACATGCCCCTGACGGGAATCGAACCTGGGACCCTTCAGTCTGCAGGCCGACACTCTATCCACGGAGCCACACCGGTTTCGCCAAGAATACATTTTAAAATACAGTATACACTGAGCCCTGACCAGTGTGGCTCCATGGATAGAGCATCGGCCTGCGGACAGAAGGGTCCCGGGTTTGATGCCGGTCAAGGGCTGGGACCTGGGTGGCGGGCACATCCCCAGTGGGGGGGCGTGCAGGAGGCAGCTGATCGATGTTTCTAACTCCCTATCTCTCTCCCTTCCTCTCTGTAAAAAAACTAATAAAATGTATTTAAAAAAAATAAAATAGCCGAGACCGGTTTGGCTCAGTGGATGGAGCGTCGGCCTGCAGACGGAAGGGTCCCGGGTTCGATTCCGGTCAAGGGCAGGGTCCTGGGTGGCGGGCACATCCCCAGTGGGGGGCGTGCAGGAGGCGGCTGATGGATGTCTCTCTCTCATGGATGTTTCTGACTCTATCCCTCTCCCTTCCTCTCTGTAAAAAATCAATAAAATATATTAAAAAAATAAATAAAATACACACTGAGTGGACAGATTATGATGATCTCAGAACCTCCCCCCACCCAACGCCCAGAGGAAGACGACGAAAACGCTTTTCTACACCCCAAACCGTGAGCGTCCCTCATCCCGGGAGCCGAGGGCAGCCCCCCGTCCTCCCCCCCAGCAGCGCAGGCCCGTCGGGACGGTGACTTCACCGGCATCGGCGTGGTTCCAGCCGGACCACAGCCGGGCGGGTGTCGTCATGCAGGGTGACGCGCCTGGCGATCCTGGGGTTCCGTGAGTCACGGTCCCCGGCCCTCCCCCACCCCCAAAATTAAAATAAAATTAAAAAAAAAAAAAAAGATACAAAAATACAGTGGAGCTGACGTCATTCGGCCCCTGGAGCCCGGGTTCTATTTTCATTGGAAAAGGAGCAGGGAGGCCGGAGTGTCTGCTTTCCTGCAACGCCGAGGCGGCTGGAGGCGGCGAGACCCCGTGGCTACGCGCCCGGCCCGGCCACCACCACCACCACCACCGCCACCACCTCCCACGGCGGCCGCCCCGAGGGGGACCCGGTGAGAAGCAATTACGTGCCACAAAACCGGTGTGGCTCAGTGGATAGAGCGTCGGCCTGTGGACTGAAGGGTCCCGAAATATATGCCGGTCGAGAGCATGGACCTGGGTGGCGGGCGCATCCCCAGTGGGGGGCGTGCAGGAGGCAGCTGATAGATGTTTTTCTCTCTCATCGGTGTTTCTAACTCTTTATCCCTCTCCCTTCCTCACTGTAAAAAAAAATCAATGAAATACATTTAAAAAAAATAAAATGAAATAACGAGAATCATGGGTCAGCGGCCTCCTGCACACCTTCCACAAGGGATGTGCCTGCAACCAAAGTATGTCCCCCCAACCGGCTCGAACCTGGGACCCTTCAGTCCGCAGGCCGACGCTCTATCCACTGAGCCACTCTGGTTTCTTATTAAAAATACATACACATATAGATGTGTATGTATATATATATATATTTCAGAGAAGACAGGAGAGGGAGCGAGAAACATCAATAAGGAGAATCAGCCGAGACCGATTTGGCTCCGTGGACAGAGCATCAAGCCGGCGGACTGAAGGGTCCCGGTTTCGATGCCGGTTGAGGGCATGGACCTTGGTGGCGGGCACATCCCCAGTATGGGGCGTGCAGGAGGCGGCTGATCGATGTCTCTCTCATCAATGTTTCTTCTCTCTATCCCTCTCCCTTCTTCTCTGTAACAAAACCAATAAAATACATTTTTAAAAATAAATAAATAAAATACATTTTTAAAGACATAAAATAACGGGAATCATGGGTCGGCGGCCTCCTGCCCGCCCCTCGCTGGGGACCGAGCCCGCCCCCTGGCGTCCCTCCCTGCAGCCTCGCTCGCACCCGCGCCCGCTCACCTGTACTGGAAGGGGGCCACGGTGGCGGTGACGGGCGGGCTGTGCTGGTGGGCCGGGGAGAAGCTGATGATGGCGCCGGGGGCCGGTGAGGGCCGTCTGCTGGGCCCGGGGCTGGGGTCCGGGGAGCAGGCCCCCGAGACCGTCCCCGCCTCCAGCTCAGCCGACACCCCACTCCTCCCGGGTCTGTCTCTCCGGTCGCCGCCGTCGGGGGTCCCCGGCGGCACAGGGGTCCCTCTGGGGGGGCTGGTCCTGGCCGGGCTCCTGCCCCGGGTCGGGGCCTGGCGGACGGGGATCCCTTCCCGGGCCCCCTTCCTGCGTCCCTGGGCGCCCTGGGTCTCCCCGGCTCTGCGGGCGCCCGCCGGGCCGGGCAGGGCGGCTCTGGGGGTCACCCGGGGGCTGCTCCAGGGGGAGCCGCCGCCGTCAGCACCCTCGGCCGGCTCTCTCCCCGCCCCGCCCGGCTTCGGGGAGCCGCCCCGGCCCCCGGCGGCCCGGCCCGGCCTGGGCGAGGAGGACGCACGCGGGGGGCTCAGGGCGGGGCCGGCCTGGCGGGGCCGCAGCTGCGGGGAGGCGGCCGGGGTGTGGGTGCGGGTCTGCGAGGCGGCCCGGGGCACGGGGATGGAGGAGGCGAAGGGCGGGCGGCTGGCCGCGTTCACGTGGGCCATCCCGGCGGTCAGCGGCCGTCAGCGGCGGTCAGCGGCGGTCAGCGGCGCAGATGGCTGGCCTGCGGAGAGAGAAGAGGGGGAGAGGCCGTGAGGTGCTGGCCCCCCGTTTCCAGCAAACATGGACCCAGCCCCCCAACCCCTCCAGCCCTTCTCGGGCCACAGGCAAGGACGCCCAGCACCCAGCACCCAGGAACTGGCGGGCGATCCCACAGCTGGGGCACTGCCAGCCAAGGTCGGACCCAGACAGTCTGGCTCCGGCCTGCGCTCGAGGCCCCTGCCCCATGCTCCCTCTGAAGACCCAGCTCCTCCCCCCGACCCCCCACATCCCTCCGCCCCAGCCCCAGTCTTTGAGGCCCGGTCATCTGGCTCCGGCCCATCAGGGAACGAGTGGAGGCTGGGGCTCCGGGCACAGCCAGCCCAGAGCCAGGAGGTGCAGGGGTGCCAGCTCCCTCGGCTCTGAGGGTGGCGGGGGGAGAGGGTGAGGATGGGAGAGGAGGGGGCACTGTCCTCCCAGGTCCCTCCCTCCCACGGCTCTCCAGCACCCCTGCTGCCCCTGAGGCCCCCAGAGCAGGGTGGGGCGGGGCAGGCAGGTGCAGCCAGGGTGCTGATGGACAGCTCCCCCTGCGGGGCCCCTTTAAAAGGCCACGTCTGTGAAGGGGGGGGTCAGGGGCCCGCTCCCCAAGGTCAGAACAGCGGCACCACAGCAGCGAGAGGCTGCATACGCTTTCTTTCTTTCTTTTCTTTTTTTTAAAATATATTTTATTGATTTTTTACAGAGAGGAAGGGAGAGGGAGAGAGAGTTAGAAACATTGATGAGAGAGAGACATCCATCAGCCGCCTCCTGCAGGCCTCCTACTGGGGATGTGCCCGCCACCCAGGTCCATGCCCTTGACCGGAATCGAACCTGGGACCTTTCAGTCTGCAGGCCGACGCTCTATCCACGGAGCCACACCGGTTTCGGCAGGATACGCTTTCTTCAAAAGCTGAAGAAAGAAAAAGAAAAGAAAAAAAATCTTGCCTGGCCGGCGTGGCTCAGTGGCTGAGCATCGGACTAGGAACCAGGAGGTCAGGGTTCGATTCCCGGTTGGGGCACAGGCCCGGGTGGCGGGCTCCATCCCCAGTGTGGAGCGTGCAGGAGGCAGCCAATCCAGGATTCTCTCTCATCATGGATCTCTCTCTCTCTCTCTCTCTCTCTCTCTCTCTCTCCCCCTCCTCTCCTTTCCTCTCTGAAATGAATAAAAATTTATTAAAAATAAGAAAACAGCCGAAACTGGTGTGGCTCAGTGGACGGAGCGTTGGCCTGCGGACTGAAGGGTCCCGGGTTCGATTCCGGTCAAAGGCATGGGGACCTGGGTGGCGGGCACATCCCCAGTGGGGGGCGTGCAGGAGGCAGCTGATCGACGTCTCTCTCTCATCGGTCTTTCTAACTTTCTATCCCTCTCCCTTCTTCTCTGTAAAAAAAAAACAAACCAATAAAATATATTTTTTATACAATCAGTAATGCCGGAAACCAATCATTATCTCACCAACAGAAAGTGGAGGAGGAACCTGGAAAGCTGATCAAACCTGGAAGCTCTGAAAGATCAAAGCCAGCCACTCCCTCTCTCATGGAGACAATGAACTTCCCCATCAAATCATCATGTAAATCATGACTGACAAAGACAATGTACTTGTTCCTGGAATGGCCTGCTTCAGGGCAAAGGGTGTCTCCCATAAACCTGAATAAAAGGGATGGATGGCCAGGCCGAAGGAAGGGGGTACAGCTCTTTCCACTAGAGGAAGGCTCCCGCCTGGCCCCCCAGTATCGCCACATGAATATTCTCTAGCCTCTCTTTTCGTTGGCGTGCGGCCTCCTTCAGAACCCGAACCCTGAACCGGGAGCCCTGAGCCACGCGGGACGGGGAAAGAGGTTCCCACAAGTGAGAAACACAGGTCTGGCGGGTCCTGGCTGGCAGGGTCCCGGGCCTCCATGGGGGCGGGGGGAGGGAGGATTCACCGGTGCCTTATCCGCCTTCCCGGGTGCCGTGTTCACCGGCTCTGGCACAGGAAGGAGAAGCCATTCTAGGGGGAGGAGGATGGGGTGTCTGGCTCCAGCGCAGGGGAGTGTGGGGACGGGGACACAGACCCACACCCCCCCCCCCCCGGCTCACCCCATCCCTCCACCTCCCAGTGCAAATCCAGCTGCTTCCCAGCTGAGGTCCGAGTCCGTTATTTCACGCCTCGCTGTCCAATGGGGGACAGCGGGAAGAATCAAAGGGATTGGGGCCCTGTTATTACAGGAACAGGGGCCTGGCTGTGACCGGGTGGGCGTGGCCGAGGGCAGGAAGCTGAGGAGACCAGGGCTGGGCAGGGGGACCAGCAGCTGGGGGGGGGGGACTGGGCCCAGCAGAGCGAGTGAGCCGGCTGGTCCTCCCCGGAGCCCAGCCCTCCGCCTCCACCTGTGCCTCCGCCCTTTCGGGGATGCTGTTACCCCGAGACCTGCAGACCCACCCCCTCTGGAGCCAGGCGCAGCCGGTGCGCAGAGGAGGGCCGGGCCGGGCCTGGGGCATCTCCGCGATGGAATCAGGTCAGCGTCCTGGCGTCCACGGGGCGCGAGGGAGCCAGAACCGCGATGATGCACCTGTCACCCCAGCCCGGCCTGTCTCCCGGGAGACTGCACGGCCCAGGCCTGAGCCCCAGGCAGGCCCCCTCACTGTGCTTCCCGGGGGGCCCCCACTTTTCTTCTCTTTATTTAAAATAGATTTTTTAAAAATATATTTTATTGATTTTTTACAGAGAGGAAGGGAGAGGGAGAGTTAGAAACATCGATGAGAGAGGGACATAGATCAGCTGCCTCCTGCACGCACCCCACTGGGATGTGCCCTCTGCCCAGGTCCATGCCCTTGACCGGAATCGAACCCGGGACCCTTCAGTCCACAGGCCGACGCTCTATCCACTGAGCCACACCGGTTTTGGCTAAAATAGATTTTTATGGATTTTCGTGAGGGAGGGAGGGAGAAAGAGAGAGAGAAGAGAGAGAAAGAGAGAGAGAGAGAGAGAGAGAGAGAGAGAGAGAGAGAGAAGCATCCATGATGAGAGAGAGAATCATGGACCGGCTGCCTCCTGCATGCCCCCCACTGGGGATGGAGCCCACCACCCGGGCCTGTGCCCTTGACCGGGAATCGAACCCCAACCTCCTGGCTCCTCGGTTGACGCTCCGCCCCTGAGCCATACCAGTCGGCCAGCCAGGCTGGCAGAGCATGGTGTTCTAAGTGCCCAGGCCCCTGGGGAGGTGCCCACAGCCAGCCCGGGGAAGGGGGGCACCCCATCCTATTCCTTCTCCTCTCCCCCTCATTACGTCCTCCGCCCGGGGGTTCCCGGCGGGGGGTTGGGGTCTGGTTTCCTCAGCCAGAGCTCAGATTCCAGCTGGGCCCGGGGCTGGCGGCGGGGGCGGGGGAGGAATCAGCGGGGCCTGGGGGGTGAGGTGTGGGGAGTGGGGGTAGGGGGGGGCTCACAGCAGACACAGAAACCGGACCCTCCGGGGGCCCCGGGCAGCCGGCCAGGTGACCGACCGCCCTCCCTGCAGGCCTGTCAGCCCCATCCTCTCACACCTGACGATTGCCTTCCTCCCTCCCCTGGACTCCCCACTCACCCTCCTCTCCCCTCACCCGCCCTGTTCTTCCCAGATGGCTTTTCCAGCCCGACAGACGGCGGGCGGGCCGCTCACCACCCCACATCCATCCCTCCGTCCCAGGCCCCCAAAATCCAGGGCCACCAGGACCTGCCACCCCGAGACCCAGCCAGCGACCGTGTATGGCCTGGTACCTGCCTGGAGAGCCCAGCCAGCGTGGCTCAGAGGTGGAAGGCCAACCAAGGAGCCAGGAGGTCAGGGTTCGATTCCCAGGTCAGGGCACAGGCCCTGGTTGGCGGGTTCCATCCCCAGGGTGGGGGGCGTGCAGGAGGCAGCCGATCCGGGATTCTAACTCCTCATCATGGGTGTTTCTATTCCTCTCTCTCCCTCTCTGAGATCAATAACATATATACAGCGGTACCTCGAGATACGAGTGCCCTAGCATACGAGATTTTTGAGATACGAGCCGCCGAGCGAGCGATTTTTGCTTTGAAAGACGAGCAACAGTTGAGATAGGAGTCATCGCTCGGATCGGCCGGCTGCACACGACCCACCCGTTTACCGCGACTGCAGCGTCTCATAGTTTCCCACGCCTCGAGGTGACAGAATGAATTAAACTCGTATCTCGAGGTACCACTGTGTATATATATATATATATATATACACATATGTATATGTGTATATGTGTATACGTATATGTATATAAGTAAATGTTTAAGAGCCAGCAAATAGCCGAAACCAGTGTGGCTCAGTGGATAGAGCGTCGGCCTGCGGACCGAAGGGTCCCGGGTTCGATTCCGGTCAAGGGCATGGACCTTAGTGGTGGGCACATGCCCAGTGGGGGGCGTGCAGGAGGCAGCTGATCCATGTCTCTCTCTCATCGGTGTTTCTGACTCTCTATCCCTCTCCCCTCCTCTCTGTAAAAAAATCAATTAAATATATTTAAAAAAAAACACAGTAAATAAATAAAAATAAACAGAAACGCCCTTAACTCCAATCCTTGGCCCTGGCATGAATGTCCCCAAGTGGGAATCTCTCAATCGAACCCGCCGACCGCCCAGCACCTGGCCGGCTGTCTCCTGGGTGGGGTTGGGTTCGGGAAATATTTCTGGCACCTTCCGGGGACCGCGAGATCCAGCAGGTTATTGCCGGGGGAAAAAAACCACACGCACTCCGGTCCCCCTCTCACCACCTGCCCAACTTTCTCCCTCACCCCACCATCTCTTTGGGCCACCCTGGTTGTCATGGAGACACGCACACAATGGGGCAGGTAGGAAGCCTGTTGCCTGGCAACGAGATGCAGGGGAGGGACCGGATTGGCTGCTGCCACCACCGAGGCCTCCGGGAGCAGGAGGGCTGAGGAGGGAAGGTGGGGAGGCAGGCACACCCCGGGGAGGGGACGGGCGGGGAGAGAGAAGCAGAGGCCAGACCGGAGTGGGGAGAGAGAGAAAAAAAAAAAAAAAAACAGAAGGAAAAGAAAGAGAGAAAGAAAAACGGGAAGCCATCGGAGAGAGCCGCCGGCCGGGCTACCGTGTGCCTCAGCTCTGCGGCTGCAGCCCTGGCGGGAAGCAGCCGAGCAAAACACACACAGGAGCCCTGACCGGTGTGGCTCAGTGGATATAGCGTCGGCCTGCGGACTGAAAGGTCCCGGGTTCAATGCCGGTCAAGGGCATGGACCTTGGTTTCGGACACATCCCCAGTGGGGGCCGTGCAGGAGGCAGCTGGTCGATGTCTCTCCCATCGATGTTCCTAACTCTCTGTCCCTCTCCCTTTCTCTCTGTAAAAAATCAATAAAATATATTTAAAACACACATACTTGGAGGTGTGTTTTCGTAGCTGTGTTGACCGGGCGCCGGGAAAATTCTGCTGGGAGACCCCCTGCCGTGGGAGGGAGAACCCGCCCTTCCATCCACCCTGGGCGTGAACACCCACTCCTTTTTCTAAAAAAAAAATAAATATGTTTATTGATTTCAGAGAGAGGATGGGAGAGGAAGAGAAAGAGGGAGAGAAACATCCAGGAGGAAAGAGAACCAGGGAACCAGGGACCGGCTGCCTCCTGCACGCCCCCTCCCTGGGGATGGAGCCTGCAACCCGGGCCTGTGCCCTTGACCCAGAATCGAACCCTGACCTGATTCATGGGTTGATGATGGTCCACCCCAGAGCCAGGCCGGCTTTGGTAGTGAACGTGCCTTGGCCTGCACGTTCAGCTCAGACGTGCCAACAATCACCTCCTCCAGGAAGGCTGCCCTGATCTGCTCGGGGTGGGGGGTAGCAGAGTGGCCTCCTGAGCTCCCATCTGCACTAGCTCCTCGGTCAACATGGCTCCCGGCTCAAGGCCTGGCACCTCAAAAACACTCCGGCCGAAACCGGTGTGTCTCAGTGGATAGAGCGTCGGCCTGCGGACTGAAGGGTCCCGGGTTCCATTCCGGTCAAGGGCATGGACCTTGGTTGCGGGCACATCCCCAGTGGGGGGCGTGCAGGAGGCAGCTGATGGATGTTTCTCTCTCATCGTAGATGTTTCTGGCTCTCTGTCCCTCTCCCTTCCTCTCTGTAAAAAATCAATAAAATATATTTTAAAACAAAAAACACTCAGGAGCGGCTGGAGCAACCCGACACCCCGACACCTTGGCGCTCTGCAGAGGGCTGCCCCCTGCTCCCCCATAGGGTGGAGAGTGTGTGTGTGGGGGGGGGGCACAGGGGTG
>PVJN01038037.1:0-20576 GCA_004026805.1 Lasiurus borealis
CTGTATACAAATGTGGACATACTGTGTGGGGTATCCACATGAGGAAGGTGGGTGATGATGGTGAAAGCAAATGGTATTTCTGACTTCAAAGTGCTTACAGTCAAGTACAGTGGGTGGGGCATAGAAAGTATATTTTCTAATATAAAACAATAAAGAAGATTTAGGGAAGAGCTGGTGAGTAAATGGCGTGAGTTAAGTGATAAATGACAAGTAAATGGATGAGATTATAATGTATCGGGACCCAGTGTTTATGATCTGCTCTTTTATGCCTGTCTTCTGATCCTGAGAAAGAAAAGACTATAAAAAATGACTTATTTCAGCCAGGAGTACACAAACTAGTATAGAGAGTAATTGTAGCTGAGCTCATAACTAAGTAATCTTTCTAAACATAATTCTATCATCAAAAGCAGTGACTTACAATTTGGCAACCCAAGAAGAATTATATAAATAAAATTATTTACAATGTTAGATAGAATATGTACATAGCATATTTATCCTCACGTGGTCCTTTCAGATTTTTCATTTATAAGTTTCTCCATATAGTTCTATAACGGTGATCTCTCTGTCTCTCTAGCCAAGTGGATAGACATGTAGAGCTAAATTTACTTAATATTTAAAAATATTTTTTAAATTCTCACCTTTATTCTCTAAATATTTTACTTTCACAGATGAAATCTCTCTCAAAAATTAACATTAGTAAATAAATGGTTTATAAAAGATTGAAAAAACACTAATTACAGTGAATAACAGATGGTCGAAGAATAGCAGGCATTTGTAGATTCTTCTTTAGATGAGAGCTGCCTTCCACATACCTTCCCATGCCTATGTACTTGCCTTTCACAAGATCTGCTCTTGAACTTACCCATGTGGTCCATCTCTAAAAGGGAAGGTTTTGTGAAACCAATACTTAGGGATTTTTACAATATTTATCATTCCTAATAAATGCAGCCTAGATGATCATATCCAGAGAATTTTCTGTAGTTTCTTTATTTTTTAAGATTTTTTAAGATTATATTTGGGGTGGGGGGAATTAATGCATAGGATCTTTTTTTTTTTTTAATATTCCAACCATGTGGAATTTCTAAGATTATTCTCTCTAAATCTTATGTGAATCAGATACTATGGATCAAGAACAAATGAGAGAACTGTAAGGTTAAATCAGATAAACAAACACCACAATTTATAAAGTACTCTATGTTCTTAAAAACAAAATTTAGAATTTGATGCCTCCAATTCGAAAATCCTTAATATTGAGGCTGTATCTTAAAATTCCAAATGAAAATCTACATTGAATGTTTAAATCTGTATTTTAATCATCAAAATTATCTCAGTTTACAGTTTGCAGTTTCTTTTGAGAGATGCCATGGGAAAGTTTTGTTAGTTTATTTATTGATTTGTTTGTTTATAGATTTGTTATAGGCCTTACATCTTATCAAAATCAGCTCTCCACTGAGTACGTTTATTTTAGTGCAAGCATGAATGGTATAAAACACTGTTCTAAAAATGTAGGTGTTCTTTTTATGACCATATAAAACCTAACTATATCAGAATTAGAAATAAGGTAAATCACAAAATGCTATGTTAGGCATTTGATGTTTGTTTGGGTTGGTTCTTGCATTTTTTAGAATCACGCATAATTTTTATTTTCATAATTATTCTAAATTTTATGGACTTTTTACAGTATATAGAAGATATTTTGAAAATTGTTTAATTAATCGAAGTTCAGCTTATGATTTCATTGCTAATCAGGTGGCTAATCTTGAATGTATTGTTTAGACTTTCTTGGCACCTCGCTAACTTATCTGATACATAGTGGCTTAGACGAAGCCCATAATTGTATATAATTCTTATTCTCTTTTGAAATACATGATGAATGGTATTCTCCTGTGACTCACACTTCTAAGTGGTTCCTATAAACATGCAAGATTTCTAGGGTGATTATTAACTCTATGACCATTTGCTAGATAATGATTATCTCTGAACTTCAATTTGCTCACTTGGATAGCTGCATTAACTAGAGTAAGAAAGACATGAAAAAAAAAAATACAAGGTCTATAGCATGGCAGAAATACTTATCAGATGTTTGCTATCATAAAGATACTTATCAGATGTTTACTATCATAAAGTAAGGGCCAGATCTTATCTAATAACACTGTGTTATTAGTCACCTACACTTATTACTATTGTTATTATTATTATTTGAGCTAACTCTACTAACATCTTTCCTCATCAAAAAAAGTTGTATCGAATGCCAAAACCGGTTTGGCTCAGTGGATAGAGCGTCAGCCTGCAGACTGAAGGGTCCCAGGTTCGATTCTGGTCAGGGGCACATACCTTGGTTGCGGGCACATCCCCCGTAGGAGGTGTGCAGTAGACGGCTGATCAATGTTTCTCTCTCATCGATGCTCTATTCCTCTCCCTTCCTCTCTGTAAAAAAATCAATAAAATATACTTTTTTAAAAAGATTCTAAAAAACTTTTTTAAAAAAGTGTATTGGAGGATGATACTTTATAGAAATATTTTTTTTTATCTATTAACATCTTGTAATTAAGTAGCTTACCTGGATTTCCGTGCTATTGTTGCCAGGTTCTGTGCTGCAGTAGATGTTGCTTGCTATTCTTTGAGCTGTGAGTCTAGGTCCTGGAGATCCTTTCCTCTTTACCTAGGGCACCAGAACAAAATGCATCGTTTGGGGATTGGGAAACAGAAACATGTTTCTCACAGTTCTGGAGGTTGGAAGCCCAAAATCCTGTGCAAGCAGAGCTGGCTTCTCCCGGGGCCTCTTTTCCTGTTTTGCAGACAGCCACCTTCTTCTCTGTGATCATTTTTTTTAAATATATTTTATTGATATTTTACAGAGAGGAAGGGAGAAGGATAGAGTTAGAAACATCGATCAGCTGCCTCCTGCACACCTCCTACTAGGGATGTGCCCGCAACCAAAGTACATGCCCTTGACTAGAGTTGAACCTGGGACCTTTCAGTCCACAGGCTGATGCTCTAGCAACTGAGCCAAACCGGTTTTGGCCTTCTCTGTGATCTTACATGTTCCCTCTGTGCACATGCTCTCCTGATGCCTCTTCCTTTTCTTCAGAGAACACCCATCCTATAGGTTTCTGGATTATGGACCTATCCCTACGACTTTTTTTTTTTTAACTTAATTACCTCCTAAGGCCTTGTCTCCGAATGCAGTTATGTGGGGCGTTAGGGCTGCAGCATATAAATGTTGGTGAGCAAAAATCCAATCCACCACGATCTCATAGGAGCACGCTTTCCTTAATGAGCATTGAGGCTCCTTAAGGCACTCTCTGGGGTAAATTATCTTTATGGAATGGCTTGTTGGATCACGCGAAAGACAGAGATGAAGCCCTGAGAGCAGATAATGGGCATCGAGTCAGCGTTGTTTCTGTGCCTTCAAGTTACATTTAGGAACTTGTTTGAGGAAAACTCACTAATCTCACAAAAACAACTCTGTGACCAGACGTGCGGGTTTTTTCCTATAACAACTATTTCTTCCACACCAGTGGGGTGACCTACAATTCCATTCAATCTGCCAGATCCCACAGGTTAAGTGCTCAGCCCCAGAGACTGCTCCCACATCAGGTGCCAATCACACGGGACAGGTCCCCAGGTTGCCCACACCTTTTCTCTGACTTGGCTACAAACCAGAGGTTCCCCCAGCCCCCTCCTTGGATTTGAAAATTGGCTAGAGCCGTTCACAGACCCGGAAAAAGTTTGCTTACTGTTAATGATTTATTACCGAGGACATGTTACAAAGTGAAATTGAGCCGTCTGATCAAGACATGCCAGCGTGAACCCTAGAAAGGTGCAGGAACTGCTGTCTCTGTGGGTTGGGGTGTGGCACACTCCCACCTGGAGGTGTGCTCACCCACCCAGAAGTTCGCCAAGCTCCAGAGTCGGGGGGATTTCACGAAGGCTGCATCACACGTTCAATTATGAATTCCATGTCCAGCTCCTCACCGCTCGCTGGGGCAGAGGCTTCACGTTCTGTCTGATCAGGATCTGGTCTCTCTGGAGACAGGTCCCCACAAAAAGTTGCCTCGTTAGAATGAAAGAGGTTCCTGTCACTCAGGACATCCCAAGGGAGTGAAGCATCTGAGGCCAAAGACCAAATACAGTGGTACCTCGAGATACGAGTGCCCTAACATAGGAGATTTTTGAGATACGAGCTGTCGATTGAGCGATTTTTGCTTTGAAATACGAGCAACAGTTGAGATAGGAGTCATCGCGCGGATCGGCCGGCTGCACACGACCCACCAGTTTACCGCGACTCGAGCGTCTCAGAGTTTCCCACGCCTCAAGGTTACAGAACGAATTAAACTCGTATCTCAAGGCACCACTGTATTAGGACAGACGATTCTCCTAGCGCCCTATCTGCAAAAGTTTTAGGCGTTCTCTATGTAGTTTGTGTTATTTCACATAAATTATTTTCAGAAATACTTCCACGTTCAGTGGTAGAGACTACATTTCAAGCAGAGTGGCAGAACATATATTCTGCGATGCCCTTCCGCCACCAGACACACATATTCTGGATAAGTCACAGCATTTAAATGCATTGCTGAGGCCACAAGGAAGTGCCAGAGCCCTGGAAAGTCCTATGCCCAGGCCAAGCCTCGCTCAGACGCCTACCAAGCGGCTCCTCTGTGGTCTGTCCTGCTGAACAGAACCCTCGTGTCCTATGTGGGCATGAAATACAGCATTCAGCGGCACCAGCCTCCTACTCACACCAGCATATAATGTGATGCATGATGCCCTCAGGCGAAAACCACCCTGAGCTACCCATGTACCAGGTCAATGGAGAATTTTACCTAAGAGACTGAATCTTTTTATTGCACTGGCCCAAACTAGTCCGTGTGTTGTTGTTGTTTTTTTTATTATATTCTCTATGTTATCAAAAAGTTCTATTTTTCAGGCTTACCAAATGTCCTTGGAATTGTGCAAGGGAGCCCCCAAACGTCCTGGCTTTGTTAAGTTAGCAGTGTTTTACTAGTAAAAGGGAAACCCTGCCTTTGAATGAATGACCTCCTTTTGCTACAAATCATGGAATCGATGGCTCCCGTGGACTGGAAACCAGATAAACAGCTTAGCTGTGTACTGAAAAAGTAATTGTGTTCAAAAAGTTAACGTTTTCAGCCGAAACCAGTTTGCTCAGTGGATAGAGTGTTGTCCTGTGGACTGAAAGGTCCCAGGTTCGATTCCGGTCAGGGGCACGTATCCTGGTTGCAGGCACATCCCCAGTAGGAGGCATGCAGGAGGCAGCTGATTGATGTCTCTCTCTCTCGTTGATGTTTCTAACTCTCTATCCCTCTCCCTTCCTCTCTGTAAAAAATCAATAAAATATATTTAAAAATAAAAAAGTTAGAGTTTTCAGAAGGCCCTCATTTGGGTGGAATTGGACCAGTGGGATGAGAGCGAAGAATGTACCTTGCAGACACCACCCACACCAACATCCAAGTCCGCCAGGATGTCTTTGCATTTTAAAAAATATATATTTTATTGATTTTTTTCAGAGAGAAAGGGAAAGGGATAGAGAGTTAGAAACAGCGATGAGAGAGAGACATTGATCAGCTGCCTCCTGCATGCCCCCTACAGGGATGTGCCCGCAATCAAGGTATATGCCCATGACCGGAATCGAACCTGGGACCTTTCAGTCCACAGGCTGACGCTCTATCCACTGAGCCACACCGGCTTCGGCTGTATTTGCATTTTTTGATGGCCATGCAGAAGAAGGCAGCCGGGGGCATTACCATGTTTACACTGAACCGCCTGAGCCGAATGGGCTGAAAGAAACAGTGGATCGTCCACGGGTCGGCCTTCTAATCCCTTCACGCCTGTCAGCACTGTAATTTTCAACCTATCACTTAGCTGAAACTACAGGAGGGGAGAGGCGAAATGTTTATTTTCCTCCGATGGGCCACACGCCGCAGAGCAAACAGGAGACTGAGGCCTAGAATCCTTCAGAAAATGAGGGAGTGCTGCAAATTACAGTGGTTTCGTTCACAGCTGTGTAAGTTTATTTTTTTGGGGAAAGCAGGTACACAGTGGGGCCCACATTCCTGAAGCAGGAACTTTCCACTCGCCTCAGGCTGCCTGAACCCCCACCAGTGCCCAAGTTTGCCCGAACGCCAATAAAAGACATTTGGAAACGAGTGGATCTTATTTAACTTTTGCTTCTTGAATCAAACTTTCGAGGGCCACCAAGTTAAGATGCCACAGCTCAGACAGCTGCCTCGCGTGAGTATTGTGTGTGTCCCCTTCTGTAGTTGTTTGGAAATTCCTTCAGAAAATACAAATACCCACCAAGTCCAGACTTACATTTTTAGCAGAATGAACAGAGTACAGTGGTACCTCGAGATATGAGTTTAATTCGTTCCTTAACCTTGAGGCCTGGGAAACTATGAGATGCTCGAGTCGCGGTAAACTGGTGGGTCATGTGCAGCCGGCCGATCCGCGCGATGACTCCTATCTCAAATGATGCTCGTATTTCAAAGCAAAAATCGCTCGCTCGATAGCTCGTATCTCAAAAATCTCATATGTTAGGGCACTCGTATCTCGAGGTACTACCGTACCTATTCTGAGAAGCCTTGCTGGCCTGAAACCAACAGATGCTGGACACAGGACAGCATAAACATGGAAAGGCCTTGCCGAGTGTATGAAATGGTGACGGAGACCCCCAAAGGGCCTCCAGGCCCTGCTTTCCCAGCGACGGAGTAAACTGAAACCAGAGATCTGAATACAGAGCGGGGGTTGGGGGGCTAACCTGCTTCCCCAGGGCTCTGGCAGGAATAGAGAGCTCCTGAGGGCCCGGGCCTAGACCTGGGACCTGGCAGAGAGGAGGGTCAGAACCTGGAAATGCCACAGAAATTCACCCCCCAGGGCCTCAGCTTCAGAGTGAGTTTTAGGCTGAGGATTGTCCGTTTGGGAAGAAATAGAATCAACCCCGAAAACGGTTCCTTTTTCTGGGTTCCAGGGGAGAGGGCAAAAAGGATGACACTAATATTTCTCCGAGAATTGCTCAGCCTTTTCTCCTGAGGGTCTGTGGTTTGAATCGCATGCCCTGCACCGTCAGAGAAATTGAACCCCTGAAAGAACAACTTCATGTGCTCATAAGGAGGTAGCACCCACTGCTTTCTGTCAGGAGGAAAGGAAGAATCTTTTTACTAAACATCCTAGTCCAGAATCTTTATTTATTGCTGGGACTATTTCCACCTTTGACATGGTGTGCTCAGTGTATGTAGTACAGTGGTACCTCGAGATAAGAGTTTAATTTTTTCCGTAACCTTGAGGCGTGGGAAACTATGAGACTCTCCAGTCTCGGTCAACTGGTGGGTCGTGTGCAGCCGGCCGATCCGCGCGATGACTCCTATCTCAAATGTTGCTCGTATTTCAAAGCAAACATCGCTCGCTCAACGGCTCGTATCTCAAAAATCTTGCATGTTAGGACACTCGTATCTCGAGGTACCACTGTACTCCTATTACAAGAAAAGCCTAATATGCTAAATGTCTGGTAGACTGGTTGGTCATTCAACCAATCAAAGTGTAATATGCTAATGATATGCCAAGGCCGCTTCACCGCTCCCTCTGACAGGCACTGACCACCTGGGGGCAGACAGTCAACTGATTGGCCACTTGCTATAATGGGCACTGACCACCAGGGGGTAGGTTAGCTTGCTGCTGGGGTCCAGCCAATCGGGACTGAGCAACACAGGCTGGACACGCCCTGGAGTCCTCCTGCAGTCCCTCCCTGGATGGCCAACTTCCCGTGTCTCTCTCTGGTTCCCACAGTGAACCAGTGGGGTCCCTCGGCCTGGCCAGTGCCCTCTTGTAATCCAGGACCCCTCAGGGGGTGATGGAGAGCCAGTTTCATCCTGATCCTATGGGGGAGGTGCTCGGGGTATGTGCTACTCAGCCAGAAGCCAGGTTCATGGCTGGTGAGTGCAGCAGCACTGGCAGGAACCAACCGCTCCTGCCTCCCTAGCGGTTCTAAGGATGTCCAACTGACCACTTAGGCCCACTACCCCTGGGATATCCCCAAAGGCTCCCTCCTGCAGGAGGGAGCAGGCTGGGCTGAGACACTCCCCACCCCCACCGCCGAGTGTATGAATTTCATGCACCAGGCCTCTAGTGGGTATATATTAGTTTAACTCTGCCATCTTCATGTTTTCGTTTTCATCTCCTCTCCTTTTTCCACGTTTCTGCTTTATTTTGTACGAATGATACAGTTTTAGTGATCACTTTTAATCTGTTATACTTTAGCTACTCTTCTTTGTGTGTTGAGTATTCTAAAGATCATAACGTACAGTTATGACCATATTTTAACAGTAATTTTTGTGTTTTTCTTAAGCTAACTTTCAGTTCTTCTACTGCAGATACTTGGTTCTCGGTACAAGTCACAACCATGGCCTCCCATTTTGTTCTCTAATCTCTGTAAAGAAAATGTGGGAAGGTCTGGAATGAATCTCCTCTGTCCCATGGCCCAGTATGCAGAGTCTCTGATCTTTATAGTATATCACCCGAGTCACCAGCCTACACTAACACATAATTAATTTGGTGAGAAGGCTCACGATAATAATGTCTTCTTTGTTGCTGAGGTGTTGTCTCGGAGAAAGCAATTTCTGCACAATCAAGGTATCCTGCCTTCAAGCACACAAGGGTCCAGGTAACTGCAAGAGAACAGCTTCCTGTTTCTCAGCATCCTCCCCTCAGCTACAAAAAGGGGAGGGGCGTGCTTAGGAGGGCAAGTTCTTTTAGATTAAGTGGCGCTGTGTCTAGCCATGCAGCCCAATTGCAGACTTCTCTAAAGGCAAAGTGACAAGATGTGGGCATGGCCGACCAAACAAAGGTTTCATACTAGTACAGTGGTACCTCGAGATACGAGTGCCCTAACATACGAGATTTTGAGATACGAGCCATCGAGTGAGCGATTTTTGCTTTGAAATACGAGCAACAGTTGAGATAGGAGTCATCGCGCGGATCGGCCAGCTGCACACGACCCACCAGTTTACCATGCCTCAAGGTTACGGAACGAATTAAACTCGTATCTGGAGGTACCACTGTACTGGTAAGATAAGACAGGACCCAACGGTGAGCACCTGTGCATACATACACAACCAATAGTCTTCCTTCCTTCCTTACAATTTCCATCAGTGAATCATCTGTAACAATAACCAAAATTAGGGGCAACTTTCAGCACTTCCAGACATCCTATTCATGCAATAAATATTCACAGAAAGCCTGCAATCATGCTTTGGGATTAATCTACCCATTATTTTGCAAACATGGTTCATTCAAAGTTAAAAAATAGTTTTGGAGCTGAAACCAGTTTGGCTCAGTGGGTAGAGCGTCGGCCTGCTGATTGAAAGGTCCCAGGTTCGATTCAGGTCAAGGGCATGTACCTTGGTGCTGGGCACATCCCCAGTAAGGGGCGTGCAGGAGGCAGCTGATCGATGTTTCTCTCTCATCGATGTTTCTAGCTCTCTATCTCTCTCCCTTCCTCTCTGTAAAAAATCAATAAAGTATATTAAAAAATGTTTTTTTAAATAGTGTTGGAAATGAAGGGCTGTGTAGCATTTGTGTATATTCTTCGTGTAACATACTCCTCATTCCTCAGAGAGGAATTGGTTATGCTTCCAGACCTTGGTCTCACGGGAACGTGGAGAAGGAGCTGTAGATGTCTGTCTTCCAGCAGGATTGCCAGCTCCTTCAGTGAAAGTTGGTGGGAAATAGCCGAAACCGATGTGGCTCAGTGGATAGAGCATTGGCCTGCGGACTGAAAGGTCCCAGGTTCGATTCTGGTCAAGGGCATGCACCTTGGTTGCGGGCACATCCCCAGTAGGAGGTATGCAGGAGGCAGCTGATCGATGTCTGTCTCTCTCATCAATGTTTCTAACCCTCTATCCCTCCCCCTTCCTCTCTGTAAAAAATCAATAAAATATATATTTTTTTAAAAAGGAGTTGGTGGGAAATAAAGCCTATTGCTTGACTCTGCGTGAAACGTGTGAGCCTCAGTAGTCAGAAAAGCCCCATCATCACTTAGGGCTCCTGAGCTGCACTCCAGAACCCCAAAGAGCGACTGAGAGAAAGAAGGTGGATGCGAGGGGCCATTGAGCACAGAGCCCTTTTCCAATTATAGGAACACCTGCGCCGCGTGCTCTCTGCTGATGTGGGTGAGCGTTTTACAGGGTGTTTAATAGCCCTGCACGCGCCTCCTTCTGCAATTCCGAGAGGCCGGGGGGGGGGGGGGGTGCCGCTGGCCGGCACGGACCCACCAGAAACTTCTGCTGAGCCTTCATTCCACAGCCCCGGCCACAGAGAGCGTTTGGCCCCGAGGACTCACATGCCACCCAGAGACCCTCATTAAGGGTCTCCGAGGAGCGCTGGCTTCTGGAAAGTAAATAAAAAAAGATTGTTTTCTTTCTGGCGGTGAGAAAAGCCTGTTGGAAAAACCAGTGACTCAGCTCTTCTGCAGGGAAATTATTTCCATGGGCAAGAAAGCCTGCTGCAGGCTGCTAAGAATCTCTCTCTCTCTCTCTCTCTCTCTCTCTCTCTGTTTTTCTTTATGAAACTGTGTGGTTCAGGCAGAGTCATGCATCTCTCCACATCTTTTGGACCTGCATTGCCTAAAGTAAACATGTGTTTCGCTGCCAAAGGATCCGAACCCATAATTACCTAAATTACGTCTGTTTATCCTTGGAGAAATGCGGCATCAAAACTGCAACGTGAGAATCACCGGGCTGTGAAACACTCCCTTTCCATGCAGTTCGTAAACAGCGAGGGGTGGCTATAAAGTGCATCTGTGTGGATGGGGTGGGTTCCCAACACCGCACGCGTAAGCTGCAGCCCCAGCATTTTTAAAATCTTGTCAACTGCACCGAGTGCATCCCCTTTGGAGTCAAACGCTAATGAAGGAGCATGGCTGGCGCTTCTGAGACAGAACTGCCTGCAGAAGCTTTTCCGGCGTTGTCGTTAGGGTTATTTAACATGGCCCACTCAGAAGAGCCTGTGAGCGGAAGGCAACACTCAAAAAGAATGAAACAGCCGAGACCGGTTTGGCTCAGTGGATAGAGCATTGGCCTGTGGACTGAAAGGTCCCAGGTTCGATTCCGGTTGGGGGCATGTACCTTGATTGCGGGCATATCTGCAGTATGGGGCGTGCAGGAGGTGGCTGATCAATGTCTCTCTCTCATCCATGTTTCTGACTTTCTATCCCTCTCCCTTCCTCTCTGTGAAAAATCAATAAAATAAAATAAAAAAAGAATGAAACATAAAAAAAAAAATTGCTTCCTATGCCCTCAGGAAGAAACACAGGAAGAAGCCCTTGGCATGTTTTGTTGGGTAAGGTGAGTGCTAGGTTCGTGCCTTAATGTCCTGGAGTTTCACAGTGAAGAAGTGGGTGCCTTCTTTGAATCTCGACTCTTTCATTTTTCTGCAACTTTCGTTGTATATTTTCTCCTTCAGCAATGTTTAAGTGCACTGAAAATAGCTAACCTTAATAACCTACCTTCATGGGTTGTGTTTTTATATACAGTGGTACCTCGAGATACGAGTTTAATTCGTTCCGTCACCTTGAGGCGTGGGAAACTATGAGATGCTCGAGTCGAGGTAAACTGGTGGGTCGTGTGCAGCCGGCCGATCCTCATATCTCAAATGTTGCTCGTATTTCAAAGCAAAAATTGCTCGTATCTCAAAAATCTCGTATGTTAAGGCACTCGTATCTCGAGGTACCGCTGTATAATACAACCCATGAAGGTTTGTGTTATATATATATATGTTTTTTTCAACTTTGTTTATTGATTAAGGGATTATGTATGTGTCCATATCTCCCCATTGCCCCCTCACCTCACTCCCCTATGCCCTCCTACCTCAGTGTCTTTTAAAGATCACAGAGCCGAAAATAAGAAAGACTTTTAACCACCCCTGGCAAGAATAAAGACAAATAAAGACAAATAAACCGCCCCCGGCAAGGCCCTGGCCCACAGAGTTCACGGGCAATCAGAACGTTGTCCGTGCGCATCGATGTCCATTCACCAGCCATTCACCGTAAGGGCTATTGAACACTCCCGGGAGAGCCAGATTCATCAGCCGGCCTCCTCGCGGCACGGGCTGTACCCCGATGGTGAAGTTGCTGTGTGTCTGAGATTGAATTTGTCCCCGAGTCGCAGTTCCTCCTCCTCAGGGCAGAAGCAAAGAGGTCTGCCCACCGACGGTCAGGGATCGCTGTGCATCTGACTCTCCACCTCGCATCAGGTTTCGTTTATCCGCGAATGTGTGCTGAAGGTGAAACAGACTCTGGGGGACACCGTTAACTCGTACAGGCCATGGCAGTGAATAGGTTCAGGGAGTGATTGATGGTTGGCCTTTCAGCCGTGGGTGGGGGGAGGGGAGTCTAATGTCTCCTCAGGTTATCCTGACAAGTTTAGAGCTTCACTGGTGCCTAATATATTCACTGTAAACAGTGCTCGGTGCACTACGAGGCACTGTCAGATCTGTGCAGGTGAGCGTGGCTCCAGCAGTTTGTATAAACTCTCCAGTTTGGATTCTGTAAAATGGTTTAAATCACCCAGGTGTTTGGTATTTTTATTGTTGTTGTTTTGTGTTTTTATTTATTTATTTATTTATTTATTTATTTATTGCTTTCTTTCTCTCTGAGCCTTTTTTTCCAACAATGTAGAAAGAGGTCAAGTCAGAATTGTTATACCTAAAACAATTAGGCCCGAATAGGATTACGAGTAAAATTAGAGGCACCCTCATGATATTATATTAAAATCCTTTAGATTATATCCACCATTTCATCTGAAGCAGCTTTCCATCTCTTCATTTCTTTTTCGTTTTTCTTCTGCCGTTAAAACTGTATTGGGCAGAGACCGGTTTGGCTCAGTGGATAGAGCATTGGCCTGTGGACTGAAAGGTCCCAGGTTCGATTCTGGTTGGGGGCATGTACCTTGGTTGCACGCACATCTCCAGTGTGGGGTGTGCAGGAGGCAGCTGATCGATGTCTCTCTCTCATTGATGTTTCTGACTTTCTATCCCTCTCCCTTCCTCTCTGTAAAAAGTCAATAAAATATATTAAAAAACAAAACAAAACTGTATTGGGTCCTACTTTAGCTCACCCTTCAATTGACTATAGTATTCAGGTTAAATGTGAATTCTTTACAATGATTACGGTTTTGTAAAAAGTGACTCGTAGAAGAATGATCTGAAACTACATTTGCTAATGAGATCGCCCTCACTTTTGTGCATTTATGGATGAAATTAAATCTTCACTCCGAAATGGTAAAACACGTCCTGGGTTTGTCATTGTCATGAGAGAAAGGGAGAAAATAGAGATCTAGGCAGGAATGTCGAATCTGTCTGTTATGGGAACAGTAGTTACAGTGTCTGTTCAGCCAGCGTCAGTCCAGGAGGCTTTGTTTGGGAAACAGCTGTGGGTGGGAATAGCCACTGGCCAGCCCAGCGCAGTCCTGTGCATGTGCTCAGCACTCAGGACACGGGGTTGATTACAATGTCAAACAGGAGGCACTGTCACTCAAAGCACCCAGATTTTAAGTGATTTCTGTCATCCTCCGTCCAAATCACTTCCAAGGAATCATGTGATAGACATACTTCCACCTGCAGGCTGGCCTTAAATCAACCCTGTGCATCGACTTCCATGCCAACCAGGGAAATCATCTCATTTTCTTTTGTAAGGGCTTTTTTTTTTAACATATTTTATTGATTTTTTACAGAGAGGAAGAGAGAGAGATAGAAGGTCAGAAACATCAATGAGAAGAGACATTGATCAGCCGCCTCCTGCACGCCCACAGTGGAGATGTGCCTGCAAGCAAGGTACATGCCTTTGACTGGAATCGAACCTGGGACCCTTCAGTCCTCAAGCCGATGCTCTATCCACTGAGCCAAACCAGTCTCACCTGTAAGGGCTTTTAAAACTATGTGATTTTTCTCAAACATTGCAGCTATTTGAATACCACTGTTTTAGAAGAGCTTTATGTGGGCTCTACCATGGACTAAAAGTCCCTTTAGTTCCAGTAAGTACCGAGTGACCGTGTGGCTACCTTTTATTAAAACTCTGTTTGTGATGGTGCCACAGGAGGTTAGGCTGGCCTCGGAGAAATCTTTGATCCTTAACACCCTGAAAGAGAGAGTCCATTTAAAGCTGGGTTGCTCGCTAGGATCCGCAAGACTCTGATGTTTATTAAGCTTGGCACCTTTGTCATTCAGATGTTTCTAGACCAGGTTGGCATCCATAGAGACCAGGCCTACGTTTCTTGATGAACGAACACTCTGTTTTAGGGAATCTCTTGAAGGAGATGCTGGTTTGGGCAGAAAAGCCAGGGATTCTGCTATATTGTTAAATAGTCGGTCCTGTTCTTTCACGTGTCTTATTCTATCGCTGGAGGCCCGAGGGAAATTCGTGCATGAGAGTGTGTGTTCCTCAATCCAGCCTGCACCCTCTCCAATCTGAGACCCCTTGAGGGATGTCCGACTGACTGTTAAGGCCCAATCCTACCTGGGTGTAGCGAAGGTACAGGCAATTTGTATATTATCTGGATTGGACCTAAATGGGTAGTTGGACATCCCTCTCGCAATCCAGGACTCCTGGCTCCCAACTGCTGACCTGCCTGCCTTCCTGATTGCCCCTAACTGCTTCTTCCTGCCAGCCTGATCATCTCCTAAGCACTCCCCTGCCAGCCTGATTGATGCCTAACTGCTCCCCTGCCAGCCTGTTTGCCCCTAACTGCCCTCCCCTGCAGGCCTGGTCCTCCTCAACTACCCTCCCCTGCAAGCCTGGGTCCCCCCACAATGGCCCTCCCCTGAAGGCTTGATCACCCCCAACTGTCCTCCCTTGCAGTCCTGGTCCCTCCCAACTGCCCTCTCCTGCTGGTCATCTTGTGGTGGCCATCTTGTGTGTTGGAGTGATGGTCAATTTGCATATTATTCTTTGATTAGATAGGATTAGATAGGATAGAGGCCTGGTGCATGGGTGAGGGCGGCTGGTTTGCCCTGAAGGGTGTCCTGGATCAGAGTAGGGGTTCCCTTGGGACATAGGATGGTCTAGGTGAGGGGCCTGTGGTGGTTTGCAGGCTGGCCACGCCCCCCAGAAACCCAAGTGGAGGCCCTGGTATCTGGGGTTTATTTATCTTCTATAATTGAAACTTTGTAGCCTTGAGTGGAGCCAAGTTTCCTGCTTGCTCCATGGCAGCAGCCATTTCTGTTGGGATTTATTTATCTTCTATAATTGAAACTTTGTAGCCTTAAGCAGAGGCCAAGGCAGGCCAGGGCTACAGAAACTTGGCTACCTCCATCGCTGGGGACAAATCAATCCTCCTGTCTGTCCAGCTCCATGGTTGTTGCCATTTTTGTTGGGACTTATCTTTTATAATTGAGACTTTGTAGCCTTAAGTGGAGGCCATGGCAAGCCAGGACAGGTGGAAAGCTTGGCTTCCTCCATTCCCAGAGAAACCCAAGACTCCTGCTCTCTCCATGCCACAGCCATCTTGGTTGGGTTAATTTGCCTACTCGCTCCTGATTGGCTGGTGGGCATGGCTTATGGATGTAGTGAAGGCACCATAAATTTGCATATTACCCTTTTATTAGATTAGATTGGATATTACAGTGTTGGACTATAATGCAAATGGGTTGAGGACTCCCAATGAAGGTCCATACTGCAATTTCATCCTAACCTGTGCGATAGCTGACCAAGGAGACGACGATGGCAAGGAGAACTTCTAATGATGACAGAGGATCCAGTCACTCAGGAAAAGAGCATGATTGTAGGCAGGTGAGAAGCAAGAAATATTTTTAAAATTGTTTTCTTATAAAGAGTGATTTTGAGAGATAGGGAGAGAGCCACAGATATCCACGGAAGAAAAGTGAGAGCCATTCTGAAAAAAAAAAAGTACAACATAAAGAATATTCAGCTCTGGCCAGCTGGCTCAGTTGGTGGGAGCATCGTCCCATAAACCAAAAGATTACAGGTTCTATTTCCGGTCAGGACATATATATCTATGTTGCTGATTGGATCCTTGGTAGGGGTGTGTAGGCAAGCAATCAATATTTCTCTGTCACATCGATACTGCTTTCTCTCTCTTTTTTAAAAAAATAATAATTAAAAAAAACACCTTTAGGATTAAAAAACGAAAAAGTCAGATTTGGTGAGATTAAATCTATGCTTTGACAAATTACATTTTCATTCTATCGTACTAACATATCGCTAGCTTGCTGGCTGGCATTTGGATTTAAAGTGCATTTAATGATACGAATGAATTTGAAAACACAAATACAATCACTAAATACGAATGCTTTGCTGGAGATTCTCAAGCAGCACAGAAGCTCTTCGGTTTCCAGGAAATGTGGGGTCAGCCGCCTTTATTTCTTCCAATCCAAACAACCTGAGGTTCTTTCAGATACAATCTAACTGGGTTAACCAAGAAGACTAGAAATATTGCTGACATGCACACAACACGTGTGGATCTGGCCTGTTCTTGTGAACTTGGGAGAGTCCGGACTAACGAGATTGCAGAAGGAGCATTTTGTGAGTTTCCGATACTGAAGCCATTATCTCTGCCCTGCTAGGCAGAAGGCACATGAAAATTTGAAACTGGACGGTCTCACAGAGTGTTTCTTGGAAACACCGTACAGTTTTTGCTAAAGGTCCGAGGAGGACGACGCAAGAGAAAGAAATTACTTTTTATATTGAATACATTTAGTGGGAGCTCTGAGGTCAAATGGTAGGTTCATGATGAATATATACTTTCAGACAACTCAGAGGTTCCTAGGCTTAAAACTTCCTTGACACTGTATATAAGCTTTAGATCTTTCCAAAAGCAGACTGCGCAGAAGTCGCTCGCTGGAAAATTCCCAGAGAAGATGATGACCCGGTGCCTGTGTCCAAAACATACATGCGTGGCCTTTGAAGAAGGGAGCACATGGGAAAGGAGCGTTGACCAAAAGGAGAAGTGGTGAGAGGTGGACTGGACTCAAGAATACCCTTTTCGCCAAAACCTGTTTGGCTCAGTGGATAGGGCATTGACCTGTGGACTGAAAGGTCCCAGGTTCGATTCCGGTCAAGGGCATTTATCTTGGTTGCGGGCACATCTCCAGTCGGGGGTGTGCAGGAGACGGCTGATCGATGTCTCTCTCTCATCGATGTTTCTGACTCTCTATCCCTTTCTCTTCCTCTCTGTAAAAAGTCAATAAAATATATTAAAAAAACAAACAAAAAATAATGATAAACAACTCAAGTATTCATAATGGCATTCTTTAAAAAGAAGACAATTGTGATATTAGAGAAGAAGCAGCAATGAATGACTCTTGAGGACATTATTCTAAGCGAAATGAGAAAGTCACACAAAGACAGATACTGTATGATTTCATTCACATGAGGTGCATAGAGACAGGAAGTAGGATGGTGGTTGCCAAGGGTGGAGAGAGGGAGAAACAGAGAGTTTTTATTTTGCAAGAGAAAAAGAATTCTGGAGGTTGGTTGGTTGCACAGCAATTTGAATGTACTTAACACCACTGAACTGTACACATGGAAATGGTGTACAGATAAACTTTATGCTATGTGTCCTTTAGCACAATTAAAAAGTTTTTTTTAATAAACTTAAAAAACAAACAAAAAACTTAACAACAACAACAACATAATCCCAAAGGTAAATCTGTAAGAACAAATGGAAGGACAATTTTCTTTTATTTTTATGATTTCCTTTTCAAAGAGAAGATAGTGAGCAGATCTGCCGGTTGGAAAGGAAGTGGAGGCAGCAGAGCCAATGGCGCAGTGATGTTTACTTATGTGCTTAGCTCTGTATACATATCTGCATGTGTTTATGGCGGAGAAATAATTACAAGCTGAATGTGTGAAGAGTCAGCACAACACACAGGGGAAGGCCCATGTCTGCCTGTGTTTAAATCCTAGCTCTTCTGGTTACTAGCCGTGTGCTTTTGGACATGTTACCTGATCTCACAACGCTTCAATTTCTCATAATACTGCTTATCCCAGAGAGCTGTGGTGAGAACTTAAAAAATTAACATGTGTTCTGCCCAATAGACGCATCGAAAAGCTGACAGTTAATAAATATCCTAGAGCGTGTATCCAATTTAAAATCTAAAATAAATAAAAATTAAAAATAAATTACCAGTTAATTTCTTAACAGAACTTAATCTATATTGTGAGTTACTAGTAGAAATAATTATACAAAGAATGGTTTTGTTGAATTGAAAAAAAAAATTTATATTTTCCCAGGATGATTTTATTCCTCATTGTCATCTAAAATATCTCTCCTGGCATTGAACCTCAACAAAGACCCAGAATGCTTTCGCATTTTCTTCTTTTTTTTCATGACAGTACTGAAAGGTATTCAGGATTGACAGAAAAAGAAGAAAGAAATAGGGAATTTACATGTATGATCAGGAAGGCCAGGCTGAGGAAGGGTAGTTACATTTATATTGTTAGTTATGAATGTTGGAATCAAAATGATGATTGGATGATTCATTCCTTAGTTGTGTTCACATTTCTTACGCTTTAGAATCTAATATCAACAAGTAGCTTAGATTGAATGTTGATAACACTGTGTATATAAAAATCCATTCAGATGATTCAAGGAATGTGAATAGGAATATCCCACATTTTATTTAAGATGACTTCACTGTCAGAGTTCAGCAATGCATTACAGATGTGTCTCCAGCAATAAGTATAAATCACTCGTATAATCAATATAAGTACAAAGAAGATATATTAGCAAGAAAAAAATAGCTCCCTAAAATTGTATGTAAAACATCGTTGACATAATGAGAATTAAATCCTGAGGAAGCCATAGTAAAATCCTTGATGTGAAGTCCAATCTGAATGAATAAATAAATAAACGAATAAATAAACTTTCAGTGGAGTTTATCATTAAAATTTTAGAATTAACCATATGTCGAGACTATATAATTAGTGTTAAAACTTTAATAGTTACTATTCCAAAAATGCATTTTTTCACATCAGACTTGTGCCCCAATGTAAGGATCCAAAAAATACTGCAAACGACTGCATTCAGCATCTATGATCTCCAATTATCAACCCAAACCTAACAGAACTGGCAAACCCCCTAGCAAGTTGAGTCCTTAGGAAGATGAGGAACCAAGTTTTGGAGAGCAGATAACAACATCCACTATACGATATAGCACCATTCTGTCAGTCCATGAACTCTTAGAAGGCTAAATTCTTCTTAAAATGATAGACAATCTCATTGAAAGAGGTTGCCATTTTTGAGGGTGTAGCCATCAATTAGCATATTCCCTCCTTATTGGCTATGGGTACCCACATCTTTGTGATGGTGTGAAGGTCAAGAATAATGGTTTGAATACTTCTTTAACCATTACTTAGCAATATAATCGACTGCAGTTTAAAAGCCATGTGGAAGGAATTTGAGAAACACATGAAGTAACTTGCTTCTAAATAGTACATAGTAAAAAGCAATATCCTTAAAAAAATATTGGGGAAAATAAACATTGGGCCTTTTACTGACTCTAAGAAAAAAAACAAGTTAGACTTTGAAACCTTCTTATAAATCAAGGACTTATAACTCCATATAACTAAAGGTTAAGTTCAAAGCAAAATAGCTTGGAATTGTCAAGCACCGTTCTTGAGCAAACATTTGGTGTCCAGGGTGTGGCTCGCTTACTCAGAGATGGAGGAGTTGTGAACATGGGAAACAGCTCTGGGGAAACTTCCAGATCTGACCTATGCTGTCAAGGGAAGTTCATGTTAATAAGTCTAATGCCATGCTGGATCACACTCTCAAGTGATATCTGAAAGGAGCTTTTGACTTGTTTCAGAGCTATAGAAGATTAAGAACGCTAAATAATGAAGATAGTAAAATAGCTCAGCCCCTTAAATCTTGTGTGCACTGCAAGTTCCTACGAAGCCAGTCCAGAAACCCTACTTCAGCCATGCCATTTTCTTGCTAAAAAATCCAGTGGGTCCTCATTTATACAAGATTCATTCATTGGCAATGTCCTTGAGGTTCTTTATACTGTGAACTGAACTATTTTACATACTTATCTTCCACTATATACCTATTAAAATCCTTCTCTTTAGCTAATCACTTACCAGACCTCAAATGTAAATATATATAAATTTATTTTTCACATTCTTTTTACCTATACTATGAATTTTTTGGCCTATTTTTCTTTATTTATAAAAGTAGAGGCCTGGTGCATGAAAATGTATGCACTGGAGTGGGGGTCCTTCAGCCTGGCCTGCCCCCTCTCACAGTCTGGGAGCCCTCAGAGGAAGGAGACGACCTGGAAATCAGGGAAGATTACGCCCCATCACACCTCTGCTGCTGCCACTGCCAGTAGCACAAGCCTTGGCCAGCCCTGGGCAGCTAAACTAGGCAGCCTCAGCAGGCTGGCCCTGGGTAACTTGGGGGGCGGAGGGGACTGAGGAACTCCAGAGGCAGGCACACAAAGCAGCCGGGCCCACCCCTTGCCATGTGCCTGCCACCCCTGCAGGGCTGAGAGGACTGGGTACCATCATCTTGTGACTGTGGGTGCTGCCATTTTTGAGGGCGTAG
>PVJN01038038.1:0-20576 GCA_004026805.1 Lasiurus borealis
AGGAGTGCCTACATCAGAAACATTTGGAGTGCTTGATAAAAATGTGCAAAGATTCTGGTGGAATATGTGTGTCTCCAATAAGCACCTCAATGATATTTACACCCAGAAAAATATGAAAGCGATTGAACCATTGGATAATGCTGAAGAGATATCTAGATGCTTAACACTGACCTTCACTTGTCCAGAAAAACAATTATGTCTGTCCCCTTCTCTAACCCAAGGTAGATTTTCTAGTTCTTGAGAGTAAGAGCAGCATAGAGTTAAGATGCTAGATCAGCTTTAGAGTAGGGTTGCCAGCTAAAACATGGATACCCATATAAATATGAATTTCAAATACAAAACAAATAATTTTTAGTATACGTATGCAAGAATTTCAGAAATGCATATACTAAGTAATTATTTGTTGTTTATCTGAAATTTGTCCTGTATCTATATTTGTGAAATTTGACAACCCTGTTTTAGAATCAGATAGGTCTGATATAGATCTGCCATGTACTAGTGAATAACCCGGCAAATTTTCTTCACCTCTCTAAACTTTAATTTCCAAACTCTGAGATAAAGCATCAACTATAACAAAAAGTAAAAAAAATAAAAAAAGCAAACAAACAAAAATACTATAAAATCCTACCTTACTGGATTATAAAGAAAAGTATACCATATTTAGCTGAAACCGGTTTGGCTCATGTATAGAGCGTCAGCCTGTGGACTGAAAGGTCCCACGTTTGATTCCAGTCAGGGACATGTATCTTGGTTGTGGGCACATTCCCAGTAAGGGGCATGCAGGAGGTGGCTGATCGATGTCTCTCTCTCATCAATGTTTCTAACTCTCTATCCCTCTCCCTTCCTCTCTGTAAAAAATCAATAAAATATATTTTTAAAAAAGTATACTATATTTATTATTTAATGTAATACTTCTATGTATAGTACACTATGTATATACTATGTACAGTGTCTGGCATATATTAAAAGCTCAGTAAGACATAGCTTTTACTGTTATTGCCATTGCTAATAAGTGTATTACAAGTCAAAGGGAGATTCTGAAACTAGTTAACAAATGTTGTTGGTGGTTGAAAATTGACATTTTTTGGACAGCACATTAATGAAGCATATAAAACACCTGGTTAAATATTACACCTTCTATCCACCACTTCTTACGTTCAGTTCTTTACTATCCTTGTTATCACTAATTTAAGGAACAAAGCATGTGCATCTATGGATTTTTCACTCAAGGCTCCCTCTTGTGGTTATAAATTTTACAATTGACTTAGGAAATCTAAGCAGTTTACTTCTTATTTAAATATATATATATATAGTGGACAGAATCTTTTAGACAGCTACATAAGATCATATTTTTTCCGTGATTGTCAGGTAGCATTACAGTAATTAATATTAATATTGTCAATTTTTTTTACCCCAAATATTAATAGCATCAAAGTATATGCATATTTTTAGCATCTTATTTTCTTGTTGGCTTACCAAAATTATTTTTGTTGAAGGAAACTCTTCTTTGTAAATTATTCTAATGAATATTTATAGGTATCCAGGATATAGATATCTTAAAAATAAGAAATGAAAATGTCAGGCAGTGTCATATGTCAGCTAATTTGTGTTTCTTGAGGACATTTTCTACAATGTAATTGCTCGTCTGCTGGAAAAATGGGCAAACATCAAGTTTAATTTGGCAATTTTGCAGCAAAATGTGCTTTGGAAGTGTTTTTGTCATTCTGTGCAATATTTTGGGTAAACTTTTTAGTTACTTACAATGAATTCCTCTGGAAAGTATAAACATTATAAAAAGCACATTTTAGGCTCTAACTTATTTATATACTTTGGAGTACAAACATTGAGATAACAGGATCAACATCTGTAAATCTCAGCCATATAATGTTGAAAGAAAAATGATTGTAGAATTAAATATAAAATACAATACCAATATATGTGTAAAACAAGTAGTCAATACTACACAATGTTTATGGCTATATTCAGATGTAGTAAAGCCAAGCAAGGGAACAGCACCCACCAAGTGTAGATTAGTGTTGACCTTCATATATGTCATGGGAAAGGGGTGGAATGGATGCTTCAAAGTAGGTGACATCATAAGTTTAACAATATCTAGCCTTTGTGTTAAAATGTATCTAAGCAAATATGGAAAAATATTGAGATTTAATAGGACTGGGCAGTGATTATATCATTATCTATAATTTTCTGCATGCTTTGAATATTACCATTAAAATGAGGTGGGCACAGCTCTTAATCACGCTCTCCAACCACATTCACCTTTCATTGGCCAGGAGCTGGATAATCAAGCCACTGAGAGGTCATGCCAGGGAAGTAGCCCAGGCAGGAGTCTAGAGATAGATGTACTAATGGGTGGGCTTCAGAGTGGCTGCTCAGGTCCAGAGGGAGAAAATGTGCCCTAATATAGTTATTCTTCTCAATGACTTAGAAACTTTTAGAGTGAATGGTGTGTGTGTGTGTGTGTGTGTGTGTGTGTGTGTGTGTGTGTGTGTTGGGGCAGGGTAATGGGGGAAGGGACCTAAGAGTATCTACTTGTGACACATGTTTGTGGAGGCAGGATGGAGTGATGAAGCTCTTGTGATTCCAAAAAAATACCTGAAGCTGCCTGTGCTTAAGGGTAACACATGGAACCTGCCAGGTGTGGTGACACCAAATGATAGACCATGACATGTTTTTGTTTTTCCCACGTGGGGTAACTGGCTCTTTCACAAAACCAACATTGTCCATTTGGGTGTGGTAGGACAGACAAGAAAGTAGATGTTCTGCTGGCAGGCATGGGCATGGCTCTAAGCAGGTATCAGGAAAACTTTGCATCACCATAGATAGCATGATTTTCCCCAGGACTTGCAGCAGTGATTTACCTTGTAAATTTGGAAATTTTCTTTCTCTGCTAGCAGCCTTCACTCTTCATTCTTGACACAATACTCAGAGTGAAAATAGATTGAGAATAAGATAATCAAATTGGAAACTGAACAGAAACTCTAAAGAAGTTTATATAAAATATAATTTCATTTGTAAAACTTCCTCTTGGAAATATATAACTCTTTATAGAGTACTATGACCAGGCTACCATATATATCCATGGCAATAATAAACACACACACACGCATTTTATTTTATAGTATAAAATTCTTTGTAACATTACTTTAAGTACTAATTCCAAGTATGAAAAAAATAAAAAGGGCTTTTATTGTTCCATAATTTTCTTCTCTTTCCATTGTTTTTCTATTATATATTCTCTGTACACATAATGACACAAAATATGCAGTTCTAAAAATTATATTAGATAGGTGCTATATACATTGTCAAAGAGATTTTACAATTTTTGAAGACCTATAAAATCTTAGCAGTTGTGTCCACTTTTAGACAAAGTGTGAAATACTTAATTATAGAGGCAAAGATTGTAACAGGCAAATCTACCCCTCCCCTCTGTTTTCATTACATGATTTAATTAATAATGGTCAAGTTACCAGAGTAGAGGTTAAAAGGACAGATTACTCCAAGTTGTCTTCTTCAGGTTTTGAACATTGTAAGTCACCCATGGTTCTCAATGTGATTTATGGGGTTGACAAGAAAACAAAACAAAACACTTCTTCAAAGTCCAAACTTATGTAAATAAAGTGTAGCATTTCAGTCTATGGATATCTCTGTTTCTTGCATTCCTTTAAACAAACCCTTTAAAGAAGTTGTTTTAGGAGTTTCATCAAAACAAGAGTACCTTCTAAACAAAGTATGTCCTTACTTTGAAGGCAGAGGGATCTGAACTTTAAAAGAGATTTTCTTGGAGGGAAGACCCGGGGAGAGGGAGGGAATTTTCCCCCCCCCTCCATCTCTCCAGGTCTTCCCTCCAAGAAAATCCCTTTTAAAGTTTGAGATGTGGAAATCTTGGCAGAGATAGTGTGAAAATGAGTATTATTTATACCATTATTAGAAAAATTTATTTGAATGAATTTTGCTTTACAATTCCATTATTTTATCCAGAGAGTTCATAGTATAAATGATTTTTCTTAATTGGATTTGGCTAGAGAGTGAGAATAAAAATAAATAAATAATGGGATTCATTCCCAGTTAGCCTTTTCCAAGGCACTTCTCAAACTTCTGAGTCATTGTAGCAATAAAACAAATTCTAAGACTGTCTCTGGAAATCTCTGTGACCTTGAGTCTTAGACTTGTCATTTCTTATTCTGTGCTGTTGGTATCATGCAGAGAAAAAGACCTTTCCGGCAATCATTTTGCCATTGAAATGTAGTATCCAAGTGGCAGTTTTGTTTCAATATAAACCTTTTTTTCATGGAGGAGTAAAGGGTCCCTAGTGTGCCTCAGTCGCTAGTCTGCCTCAACCAGGGAAGGGAGCTTAATGGCAAACACAGCAATAGCCCCGTTTCATAAGGCATTCTTTTCCAGTGTTATTAGCTTTAAACATAATAGCAATTCTGATACTGACAGACAAGCCAGAAAAATCTACCTCGGCACTTGAATTTCATAGAAGACAGTATTATCTGACTGTGGGGAAATATCTGACAATATTTTTAAGAATAAATAAGGTGGTTTTCTTTTGCACAATAAAGTTTATTTTACAAGACCATAGCTTGATAGGCCCATATTGGTTTTGTTTATCCTGGCTCTGGGGAAAGGGTCTGTGCTCTGTTTCTGATAAGTTTCCTCTTGTTTTCAGTTATGACAGATATTCCTTTGAATATGGTGTATGAAAATATTCTAGCATCAAACCAAGGATATCTAACCTTATTTATGTCTGTATTCTGTCCTTAAACACAAACAGCTGTGCACACATACATCTGTCTCACGTCTGACCAAGTACTGCTGTCCAGGACTTCATATACACAAATAAATGTTCCCCTTTTTATGGGAAATCGTGGCTGGCGCAGCAGGAGTTTTGAAACCCACATGCATTTTTCAAGTCTTACTTGCACAAACAAAAAGAGGAAAAATACAGACAAACCAGGTTTGGAATTGCTGACTTTTAGACTCAGTACAGAATGACTGGAGAATCTCTATTTTGAACTTTGAAATCGTGAAGAGAGCATGTATTTTTAAAAAATTACAATTTGTCAAAACATTTAGAGCTTAAGTTATGACTTGAAAGAGAAAAAAGGTAATTCTAAATCTTCATTAGGGAGGCTTTCTGGATGCTCTGGGAAAGCATCTTACTAACTGATCACTAAGTTGGCCAAAGGAACAAAATGTTTCATTCCTTTCTTGGTTCCATTATTAAACACCCTGAGAAGTCACAGGCCAAGCAGAGATTCAAGAAATTCCTCATTCTAGTGATAGAATTAGAAGACACATTTGTTTTTATTTCGTTCATTATGCTTATAAATATTCTCCAATTTTCTACAATAAACGAGCCACTTTTATAATCAATAAGAACAAGTTATTAAAAATTACCATGTTTAATACCCTATTTTTTTTTCTAAAATCTTGAGACTGAAAATCCAGGGGCATCTGATACATGGAAGTCAGGCTAGGAGGAAGCCTCGAAGGTGTGTACCTGCTCATACCTTGTCAAATTGGCTTCCTCCAATCTCAAGCCTTATTGTTACTGATATCAGCTGATGCAGTAATTGGAGGTGAAGGTTAGGAGTGCTGAGATGCAACAGGGATCAGAGCATTCTGAACCCATAAAGATGTCAAAAAATAAAAAGATAAACACTGGTAAATGATTGTCTTACTCTACAAAATTCAACCTGAATGTAATCAGCTATGCAAAACAGCAAGGAAATAGTGCTGCAGAGAGACAATTTGGATCTCCTCCCAGTGAGTGTATAACCAGCCAGTGGAGAAAACAGGAAGAACAACTCCTTAAGAGGCCAAAAAAGAAGAAGGCCTTAGGAGGAAACTCAGCAAAATGTTTAAAATATTGATTTCTTAATTTTGGATTGGAGAGTGGGGAACATCTTATACACAGAAAAATATGGTATTTCCTGCCCATCCGGGTGACTCAGTTGATTGCAGCATTGACCCTTCCCATAAACCAAAAGGTTTCTGTTAAAAAAAAAAAAAAAAGAAAAGTAGTAAAAGAGTTGCCGGTTCCATTTCAAGTCAGGGCACGTACCTAGGTTGTGGGTTTGACCCCTGGTGGAGGAATGTTCAGGGGGCAACTGATTGATATTTACATATTTCTCTCTCATATCGATGCTTTTCCCTCTCTTTCCCCTCCTCTCTTTCTAAAATCAATAAAAACATATCCTTAGGTGAGGATTAATAATAATAATTTTCCATATTTTGCCTTGAGATTGATATATCAAACTAACTCTATTAAAAGTTAACAGATTTTTAGATATATATACGTATATATAAATCCTATATAATGAAAGTCCAGCGACTGAAATGGCGGAGGAAAGCCCAGACACCAGAAAGGTGGCCCCAAGCCCCAGCTGGCCCCGCCCCCATCAGGGAACCCACCCCAATCAGGGTCATGGTCGGCCTGCAAACCGCCCATGACCCATTATCCTGGCTGACACCACCCCACAGCAGAGATCCTCTCCCCAATCCAGGGCCCCCACAGGGCAGGCCAACTGGCCCCTATCCATGCACTGGGCCTCTATCCTATATAATAAAAGAATAATATGCAAATTGACTCTAATGGGGGAATGACCAGAACAACTATTCCACCAGTCTCTATGAGGTGCACTAACCACCTCTTGGTTCCTTTCCCCAGCCAGCAGGCTCTGATCGCCCATTGGTGAACTGGAAACCAAGGGTGGGTGGTAGAGGGGGGCAGGGCCGGCTATGGGCAGCCAAGGAAGATGACCCTGATCACAGGCCAGGCCTAGGAACCATACCCACACATGAATTTTGTGTGCCAGGCCTCTAGTATAAATATATATTACTATATTAGTATATATTTTAGAAAAAAATGTTTTATTCTTTATCTTATCTGGAGGTGGGGGAGGCAACCAACACACTATCCTGGAGAATTGATATCATCATGAAATGAGCAAATGAGAGCAAATGGCACAATGTATCACCAGCAAGTGAGAAGTCAAGAAAAGCTCCTGCAAAATGCTGTCTAGTTTGTGATCTTTGGCATCCTTCTAGTTAGGTTCTAGTCACAGGATTGGGGAAACATTTTTCCACCAAAGGCCATTTGGATATTTATAACATCACTTGTGGGCCATACAAAATTATCAACTTAAAAATTATCCTGCTATATTTGGTCAAATATTTAATTAAATCACCTTTACCACCTTGGCAGGGCCAGACCAAATGATTTTGTGGACCTTTAAGGCCCAAGGGCTGGATGTTCCCACTCCTGGCAGATTGCTCTGTTTGTTTAGGGTATTCATTTATAAATTAAGTAGAGGCCTGGTACATGGATTCGTGTACTGGTGGGGTCCCTTGGCCTGGCCTGCAGGGATTGGACCAAAACTGGCTCTCTGACATCTCCTGAGGGGTCCCGGATTGAGAGAGGCACAGGCCAGGATGAGGGTCCCCACCAGCGCATGATCAGGGCCAGGGAGGGACTGTGGGAAGGCTCTAGAGCAGCGGTTCTCAACCTGTGGGTCGAAACCCTTGTGGGGGTCCATTGACCCCATCGCCTGGGACACCTAAGACCATCAGAAAACACAGATATTTACATTATGATTCACAACAGTAGCAAAATTACTGTTAGGAAGTAGCAATGAAAATAATTTTATGGTTGGGGGTCACCACAACATGGGGAACTGTATTAAAGGGTCCTGGCATTAGGAAGGTTGAGAACCACTGCTCTAGAGCGTGTCCAGCCCATCCTGCCCAGTCCTGATTGGCCAGACCCCAGCAGCAAGCTAACCTACTGGTCGAAGCATCTGCTCCCTGGTGGTCAGTATGCTTCATAGCAACCGGTTGAACAGTCAAATGACTGGTTGGATACTTAGCATATTAGGCTTTTATTATATAGGATTGTTCTAGGTCACACAACATATCTAGGTAATTTTGAAATCTTTTTCAAGGATTCATAAACTAGTTATATTCTGACTGCCAGTTGAAGATGGCAAATAGAGCATGTGTTCCACTTACCTTCCTCTTCAGCCCCTTTCAATCTCAGTAAAGGTAGATTAAAGAAAATGCATCCCTAACTGCACAAGAGTATCGTTGGCCCAGAGATTATGAGGAATTCCAACTGAAAGACAGATGTAAATTTAAAATTTTTGATGGACAAACCAGTGAGAAACCATTGTACCTGACAGAACTTCTAATAACTCTGTTTTTGGCAGTTATGGGAAGAAAGAGAAGACTATAGTAATTTGATTAATAGATTATGTGCTTAAAACTTGGAGTTAAATATAAACTAAATCTACTAATTCCAACTCTCATGTGTACACAAAGATCTTAAGAGCAGGCTAAATAAGTATCTTCTAAAAGAGATTAAAAGCTATGCTAGCGGTTGTTGTTGGCAAGTTGATTAGTAGGGTTAGTGATGGTTGTTGATTCCTCTCCTGATTTCACTTGCCAGTCCCAGTCCATAGAAGCTTTCCAGTTGAACCCTTAAGAACATCTAGCTCTGGAAAAAAACAGATAGTTCAGAGAAGAAAAGATCCTATGTACCAATGCCTATGTGTGTGTGATACTTTCTAATAGGAACATCCTGGAAAAGCAAGGAATCGGTCTTCCTTTAGGATTTCAAGCCATAACTATGTAGGCTTGGGAAGGCCAGCTCGACAGTTTTCACAAATGAAGCAAGAACCGTCTCTGAATAACCCTCCTCCTTATGGAATTAATAAGTTACCTTTATAGAAAACATGATTAGAAGTACAATTCAAACTATAGAATCAGCAATGTCTATATAAAATAAGCTATAAGCAGAGACATTTAAATTCTTTTCCTCCTCAAAAGCAGAAACATTAAACCAAGACTACCCGAGTTCAAATTCTGTTTTAACCATAAACTAGCTGAGTGATCTTAAGAAAGCTGCTTAACCTTTCTGCCTTATCTTTCTCATCTTTAAATAGCTATAAGAGAACACATCATGGGTTATTTGGAGGATTAAGTGCACTAATATAAAGTACTTATAGATCAGACGCTGACCTATATTACTCAGTATATAAGCATTTACCATTCAGATTATTATTATGAGGAAAAAGGGAAGAGTTAATGCAACTATTGGGGAAACTTTGGAGAGTAAAAATAAAAAATACAATAAGAAAACCTTTACTTGCATGAAAATTTAGGTATTTCTTTTGATAATATGCTGGTGAGATGAAACCCAAATAAAGCAGTAAGAACAGACTTCCCACTCTTTTTTTCAGAGGAATAGCAAAAACAAGAAGTAAATTGAGAAGATCATTATGGAACCCCAGTAATCAGCCTAAATTACAAAGGCTGAGACTTGGACATGCCAGAGGCCACAGTTATCGGAGAGATCATTCGACTTGGTATTATGGTTACATTCTAATGTTAATTTATTCTTCCACTCATTCACCCATTCATTTAACAAATGTATATAGAGTCCCTACAATACATAAGGCACTGTGCAAAATACTAAGCCCATCACATAGAACATGAGGAAATTAAACATTACAGGAAAACACATTTAATTTAATTACCAAATAAGTATTCAATGAAAAAGAATAGAGCCAGATATTAATTAAAACAGTGTATACTGGTACAGGGATTGATGAAACAATGGCTTGAGATACATCAATAACTAGATTCACACATCTTAGGAAATTTGGTAAATAACAGATATAGTTTTATAGGTGGATGGGGAAAAGAATATCCAATATATTTTATTAAAATGATTCGTTATCCAGATTGGAAAAAAGTGGAATACACAAAATAAATTCTCAGAAATTAGTGGCCATAGTGTAAAAAAGCAAAACTTCAATATTAGAAATATAATAGATATAGGAAAAAAATGATATATTTATGACCTTTATTGAAGAAAAATTAGTTAGGTCACAAAGATCACAAACCATAAAAAAATCAGTAAAGATGACTGTATACAAATATAAAGCAATGATTTTTATATTAGAAAATATAAAGAACTATGAGACAACACAATGAAAAACAATGCAGGTCAAAGAACATACATAGGCAATTCAGAAAATAAAACAAAAGGAGATCATAGAAAGCTTTTATCCTGAAGACAACCCTAACATGCATCTTTGATGGTTATTCTGACCAACAGCATTGTGAAAAAATACTCCACATCATTAGTGTTCATGTTCTCCAGTCATAACCACCAGGAACATACCTCAGGTTTAACCATTTTGGGTTTCTCACTTGGGAGAATATTCACCATGGTGAACTGTGAGGCATCTTGGTAGGAGGGAATCAGGAAGAACTTGTAATGGACATGGGCTGCATAGGTGATATGAGGAGAGTGTATGACGGTGTAGCTTTGCCTTGAGTTGGATGTTGTCTGGAAGTAGGATAATTGTATGATTATTTTATTAAAGCTTATATAGAAAGAGGAGAATTTAGAATGAATTTAAAGCTATAATTTGTAGGGAAGAAGCAGTCACTCGTATTAGTGAGGATAGAGGGATGTTTGGTCATTTGTTCTCTGAACAACGTTCATGTTTTTGTCTACATTAGAACATGATTACTTAGTATCCTTGATTTTTGTCCTGATCTATCACATCCACAGAATGACGTTGTTTGCCATTCTGTTCTATGAAATTGTTTCTGCTCAACTTGAGAGCACCAAAGGCTAACTACATGTAGTAGGAAAAAATTAAAAATAACCTAAATATCTATCAGCAAGGGGAAATGGATGTGAAATACAATGGAACATTAAAAACATGCTAACCAAAATCATGTATGTAGCATTTAATTTTTTAAAGTATAAAAATTATATATATACAGAATAGAATTTTTAAAAGATAAAACTTACGTTAATAAATATATCATTTGTGATGAAAATTTAATACATTTATGGTTATAACAAGCTACAGGTTTAAGAAAATGGTTATATTTGGGAAGATAAAAAAGTGAGCTGAGGAAAGCATCCACTGTGGGCTTCACAATATGAAATATATTATTAAGAAGATATTTTTTTAAATTATGGCAAAAACATTGATGATTTGGGTTGTGGGTACATGGGTGGTTATTTATTATTCTTTGTATTTGATACAAATTCTTTGTATTTTTGATATTATTCTTTGTATTTTTTCATAATTACAGAAAATTAAATCATAGTTTCAGAAAGTTATACAACAAAATCTTTTGGAATTTTTATTTTTATTTATTTATTTAAAATCTTTATTGTTGAAAGTATTACATATATCCCCTTTTCCCCCCATCTCCACCTCTTCTACCTGCCCCTCCTTCTACCCCATTGTCTGTCTATGGGTTATGCATATATGCATATAAATTCTTTGGTTGATCACTTCCCATCCCCTTCTCCTCAACCCCCTCCCCATCTTACTTCTGAGATTCCACAGTCTGTTCCATGGTCTACGTCTCTGAATTTATTTTGTTCATCAGTTTATTTTGTTCATTAGATTCCACATATGAATGAGATCATGTGATACCTCTCTTTCTCTCACTGGCTTATTTCACTTGGTTCTCAACCTGTGGGTCGCGACCCCTTTGGGGATCCAATGACACTTTCACAGGGGTCGCCTAAGACCATTGGAAAACACAGGTATTTACATTATAATTCATAACAATAGCAAAATTACAGTTATGAAGTATGGTTGGGGGTCACCACAATAAGAGGAACTGTATTAAAGGGTCCCGGCATTAGAAAGGTTGAGAACCACTGTTTAGCATGATACTCTCCAGGTCCCTCCATGCTGTCTCAAAGGGTAAGAGATCTTTCTCTTTTACTGCTGTATACTATTCCATGGTGTGAGTATACCACAGCTTTTTTACCCACTTGTTTACTGATGGGAACTTGGGCTGTTTTAAGATAGGGGAAAGTGAGGGTAAGGAGGTGCATATAAGCTTCACGCACCAATGGACACAGACACCAGCCAGTGGGGTGAGGACATGAGTGGAGGGAGCGGGTAGGGTCAATGAGGGGGTAAAGATACATATGTCATACCTTAATCAATAAAGAGAGAAAAAAATAAAAAGAAAAAGAAGGTTTATCATACTCAAATCAATGAAAAAACCTTGGTGGGGAAAAAAAAAATCTGCCTAAACCGGTTTGGCTCAGTGGATAGAGTGTCCGTCTGTGAACTGAAGGGTCCCAGGTTCGATTCCGGTCAAGGGCATGTACCTTGGTTGCGGGCACTTCCCCAGGAGGGGGCGTGCAGGAGGCAGCTGATCTATGTTTCTCTCTCATCGATGTTTCTAACTCTCTATCCCTCTCCCTTCCTCTCTGTGAAAAATCAATAAAATATATTTAATAATAAAAAAAATCTTAGCTATTGGAATGTTTCTTGCTAACCTTTCACTTACCTGGAGAAAATCTTCTCACAGCTCCCTGTAGTGGAAGTTGAAATCACCCATAAATAATAGCCTTGTAAGAGAGGTCTGTCCAATTCATGCCAGCATTAAAAGTAGTCTTTAGAAAGAATTTATATAGAATGAGTTTGCTCCTATAAATGAGGTTCTCAAGAGAAAAGGATAAAGAGAGAGAGCCAAGGAGGAGGAGGGGAACTGATTCAAAGGTTAAAAACAAACAGCTTGGTAAGATAACTGCCAGAAAGCCTAGTCCAATTGTGTAACCTTTTAGAATTACAACTAACACATCCTGTTTATCTTATTAGCAGTTAGAAATGCCCCCTAGGTAATAATGTTAATGTGGTTTAGGACTCTTCTAGGAATGCTCTGAATGATAAGATTAAGGCTGGAGGGTGGAATGCTGGCAATTCTACTGGTCGACGTTTCTCTGGATGGGTCCATCTGGTTATAACCTACCAAATGTATATCCAGAAAGTGAGAAAAAACACACATGAAAGTCCCCTTAGTAACAGGAAATAGTACGTTTTGCTATAGCTGTAATAAATCTCACTTTCTGGAGTGAAATATAACTTTTAAAACATCTTTAATATGTGAAAATTTCTTAAGTTAAAAATACTTTTCAACTTCTTTCCTTCAACAGTGACATTATGTTTAGGAAAAGTGGTGTAAGGCTGCAAATTGAGCTGAGCCCTAATGGTTTCTTATTTCTTTTCAAATTTAAGCTGCTTAGCTCTTTTACTTGCTTTTAATTGAATTTAATTATGGTCTTTTTTTACAGTATTGAATAAAAAGAAAACTAAATATCATTATGAGTTCATTTGCAACCTTTACTCTGGAACTTGACAGGTTTCAGGCCATGTACGGCTAAAATGTCCTAAGCAGCTTTACTAGGTACACAGATAGCCCCCAACATGATGGCTGAACTTATGATTTTTCAACTTTACAATGGTGTAAAAGCAATATTATGATTGACAGTATTACAGCTGTCCCCCAATTTTCCTCCCTCTACTCCCCACCACCCATACCCTGCCCTACCTCAAGCCTTCACCATACTATTTTTTCTGTCCATTGTTTATGCATCTATACTAATAAAAGGATAATATGCTAATTAGACTGGACATCCTTCTGGACAAAGCCAGGTGGAGGGGGCCAAGGCAGAGGCAATTGGGGGTGATCAGACTTGCAGGGGGAGCAGTTAGGGGGAGATCAGGCCAGCAGGGGGGAACAGCTAGAGGGCAATCAGGTTGATAGGGGAGCAGTGAGGGGGCGATCAGGCTGGCAGTCAGAGGTGGTTAGGGGCAATCATGATGTCAGGCAGAGGCAGTTAGGGGCCATCAGAATGACAGAGGAGCAGTTAGGGGTGTCAGGCCAGAAGGCAGAGATGGTTAGGGGAGATCAGGCAGGCAGGCAGGCAGGCAAGCAGTTAGGAGCCAGTAGTCCCGGATTGTGAGAGGATGTCCAACTGCCGGTTTAGGCCTGATCCCTGAAGGATAGAAAAACGAAAACAAAAAAACACAGAAATGTCTCTAAATTGTATTTATATAGCCCTAAACATCCTGTAGGTATCGGGCCTAAACCAGCAGTTGGACATCTCTGAAGGTTCCCAGACTGGAGAGGGTACAGGCTGGGCTGAGGTAACCCCTCCCCCTTTGTACACAACTTTTGTGCACTGGGCCTCTAGTTTATGTATAAAATTCTTTGGTTAATCTCTTCCTATTTCCCCTGCCCTTTCCCATCTGAGATCTATCAGTCTGTTCCATGCCTCCATGTCTCTGGAGTTATTTTGTTCATCAGTTTATTATGTTCATTAGATTCCACTTATAAGTGAGATCATGTATTTTCCTGGACTAGTAAGTAAAATGCAGTCTGATATGCTCTCATGATGCTGAGCAGAGGCAATGGGTCATAGCTCCCAGTCAGGCATAGTCATGGCAGGTAAACAACTGCCACTCCTTTAACTTTCTAGTGCCAATGTAAAAATGTCCAAACCTGTAGATAATTTTTATGAGTTAAATAAGTTTATTGAGCCTAACTGGGAAGCAAGACTCAGATGCTCTATTGAGGGTGGTTATGCCAGGAAAAGAGGATCATTCTGGTATTTCAAAGGTCTATAACCTAGATGCACAAGAACAATGGACAGGGCTTGCTTAAGGCAAAGAAATCTTTTACTAAAAAGGTTATATGTCTGGAAGGTGACCACCTACCATCACCAGCCCAGTTAGGAATTTATGATCAGTTTACCTGTGAGGTGACTTTCTGTCACTGCGCTTCTCAGTTTCACTACAGGACCCTTTTTTTTTTTTTTTTTTTTTGTCCACAGTATCCAACAGCCCCATCAGTTGAAAAGAAAGAAAAACATTTCCAGTGAAAAACAGTATTGCCCAGTGGTCCAAGCCACCTGTGTCTTAGGTAGAACTTTAAATATCCTCATGACACTCTTGAGAACCTCTAATGCCAAAACAATGATGGGGAGAAGAAATAATAGGTGATTCTACCCCTCTGCATTTGCAGTAGTGAATAAACAAACAATAGCTATTGTGTCTTTCACTTCATGGCTCCTGTCATCAGAAGTTATGAGAAAATAATCAAGGTCACACATTCATGGATGTTTCTGTTAGTTCTCCAGCTTTATAACAAGCTAGGAGAAATGCCTCCAATGTTGCTCAGTATGAAGCTATCAGACTAGTTTTGATATTGCAGAGCAGAACCCTTGAACCCTGCCCACACTAATGCGGCTGAAGAATTCCTAGGAAAGAGGGTTTTTTTTTTTAATTTAATGGGTCAAAATAAGCATAAACAGTCATAACATTATTTACTCATTGGTCTGATGTCTATTTTATACATGTGTGTGCATGGAGCGGTCAAAGTGAGGACCCCGAGTTTAGACTTCAGCAGAATTAGAATCCAGGTCCTGAACATATTAGCTAAGTGATTTTGAACAAGTTACTTTACTGTGCTTCAGTTTACTCATTATAAAATGAAATGACAGAATATTCATAGTGTAATCATCATAATGTTGTGAGGATCAAGTGAAATAAATAAATTTCTAGTGCTTAACAAAGAGCTTAAAAGATTGTTATTAGTATTATCACTTTATTTGTTCTTATATCTCCACAGCCTATAATATTACTTAGAACATAATTAATGCTTAACAAGTATTTGTTGAATTAATTCCAAAGGCAGAATCATAATTATTGTTCTAGTTTTTAGCTAAGTCTAGATAGAGAGTAATGAGTGAGACCTGCCTTCTCCCTTTAATAACTCATGGTTCCCCTGCTCATGCAATCATAGCTGAGACATAAAAAAAGCTAACAGTGATGGGCATTTAACCTCCTCCAACAATTCAGTGGCTGGTTTAGAGTAATATAAGGCTGAACCACCTGAATAAGTCTGCAGCCTACTGTTCAATTAAGTTTAAGTAACCAAAGGATAATATTTGCCAGGTGTTGTGTTGCAAATACCTGGTGCAAAATTGTAACTTCTTAAGAAGATTTGAGAAGAACCTAAGGATGCATTTAATCATTTTGAGAAGTCTTCATTTGGAATGTGTCTAAAGATAGTCAGTCTTGGTCACAGCCCATGGAAGAAAATGTGTATTTAAGGCATTATATACTCTAGCATATGGTACACTTGTTTATGGATTGTCAATATTCAAATTGATTCTTGGCCTCAAGACTGTTTTATCCCAGCTGCAGAACAGCATGAAATAAAAATCAGTGCCAATCTTCAGTTTGTACCAGAAAAGCAAATTCTAAACCTGTTCTGAGAGATAAGCCATATTGGAAGTATAAAGCAAAGTCACTTTCCTTGTATGATAGAGGATCCAAGAGTCGACTAGAACAAATGTCACAGTCCAAAATATGATTAAGAGCCAAGGCCAAGAATGACTAAGAATAACAAGTCATCAGAGAATGGGAATTTAAGAGAGAAACAGATGTTTCAAAATGGCTGTAATCCCCTGAGAAGTACAGTGAGATAGCTGATATCTCAGGAGCCGGGCTGTGTGAGTTTATCTGTTCTGAGGATCAAATAAGTTTATCTATAACCTTTTAAAATGTCTTTCTTGGCCTATAGTGAGTACTCAGTATCAGTTGTAGTGTTGTTATTATTATCCAAGAAAATGAAGAAGTTTCACAATAGTCTAGTGCTGCCATTTTTAAAAATCAGCATTTACCTAGACACTCTTAAAAACAGTATTGGAGGCCGATATTCTGAACTACCTACTTGAGTGTCTTAGTGTGATTCCATATGTATTGGGCTTTTGTCCCAACTTATAAATATATTTCTCCTTTACAAGTTAGTTAACTATATAAACAGAGAACAATATCTTCAGACCACTCATATAATCTTTATGGACTAGACTAATAGTGTCAGACTATATCAGATCTCCTTTTTGGGGGGAAATTTTGATGGTCTAACATCTTCAGGTTCCTATTATTAGAAATTTAATACAATTCAAAGTCTTATATTGGATATGAAAGAATGTCCAGTACAGAAAATCCATTTGAGAATTTCAAATCTTTCACAAGTCTTCATTGTGAGTTCTGTTGATAAAGGATGACACATATGGGGAATTAATGTTGTTTTAACAGGTTTCAGCTCTTGCCTTATTTCCTCTTTCCCTTCCCCCCAGTTCCTGACTGTTGGATCTACTAATAGGTTCTTTAGCAGGCTTTGGCCTGTTCCAGTTGTTGAGCCAAGTCTGACTGGGGCAGGAAGTAATACAAGCCAAGTCTTCTGAGGGGGCTTCAAATGAGTCATGCTGGAGGCCAGCCCGAGATACTGGGCCAAGTGAGGCCCTGGGGGTCTGTGTAGCTGCATACCCTTGTGCCTTTCCTTCCTCCCTCCATTCTGCTTTTGCGCAGAACATTCCACTCTGTAGAACACTGCAAAAGAAACAGATATTTAGAAGTCTTATCATTTCTACTAGTTTATTCATGTAAATGAATATGTTGCTGTAATATGCTGCGCTAGATGATAAACTATCTCAGATTCAGAGTCCCTGTGTGTGTGTGTGTGTGTGTGTGTGTGTGTGTGTGTTGGGGTGAGAGTATTATTGAAAGAAAGATAAAAAACATGATTGGCTGAAGAAAGTTTGATTTGCAATAGGATCTTCAGGATGAACACCCAACTTCTTGTGAGTGTAATGATATAATAGCAAAAAAAAAAATGACATAATCAAATTACCTATACTTTTTTCTGGAATAGCTGACAAATTGGTACAGTGTAAAATGTTCTGAAATCTTTCTGAATAAACCCTGTTATACTCAAGACATTGATTATTTGCTTAACTTTGTTTACTTATTTACTGAGCATATTCTCTGTGCTGAGCATAGGAGTGAGGTTAATGGCACTTACGTTATGGAGCCCACAGTGATGGCAAAAGTGCAATCAAAATACAGAATAGGAGTGCCTCACTTTCCCAGGGCATGGGATACCAGGAAACATGTCTGACATGAAGGCCTAGAAAGTTAATAAAAGAAGTGAAACATCATCCATTCATTCGATACATGTTTACTGAGCATCCATTTATCCTGGATGTAATTCTGGTGCTAGGGTTAGAGTCATGAAGAAAAACATCCAGCACCCCTGACCTCACAGCACTTATAGTCTAGGGATGGGAACAATAGCAACAACAACAAAGAATAAATGACATTAGTATTTTATTTTTTTAACGTGGTATTGTAGATTGTGATAGAGGTTACTAGTATGGTGAAAAATAAAGCAGAGAAGAGAGCAAAAGTTCGTGGGATGGATAAAACAGAGGTCAGATGGCCACAGAAAGGCTTGCTGAAGGGAACTTAGGTAACTCCGGATGGGAGAAGGAGTGAGCCTCATGTCTGTCTGAGAGAAGAGTGCTCCAGAGAGGGACATCAGCAGCAGGCCTGGCACTTTGGAGGAGCAGTGAGGAGGCCAGCCTGGCTGGAGCCCGAGTGCAGGATAAAGAGATTGTAGGAGATGAGGACAGAGAGATGATGGGGAGACCAGACTGTGAGGGGCTCTCTGGGTCATTTGCAATAACTAACTTTTTTATTTGGCACAAACTGGAAAGACACTGAAATTCACATGGAATAATTCACATCTTTACCAGATTACTTTGGCTGCCGTGTTAAGAACCTGTGTGGGTCAGGTTGAGCATTGACCTATGAACCAGAAGATCGTGCTTCTATTCCCGGTCAGGACATCCCCAGGTTTGGGCTCGATCCCCAGTGTGGGGTGTGCAGGAAGCAGCTGATCAATGATTCCCTTTCATTATTGATGTTTATATATCTCTCTCCCTCTCTCTTTCTCTCTGAAACCAATTAGAAAATATGTTTCTTTAAAAAAAAAAAAAAAAGGAGAAAGCAAAGAGGAACAAAGTTTGTAAATGCACCGTTTGAATGCCTTTTGCATGCTAGGACTGTGACGGGCATCCTGTCTTTAGGAACTGACCATCTAGTCGTGGGAGAAAAACTTGACTGGTTTTATAAATAGTATGAATGCCCAATGAGAGCAATTATTGTTGGTAATTCTGGGCCCCTTACTCCTCATCTGACAGTCACCTTGATTTTGATTCAGGGATTCCACTTCTGACAAAGTGGTTTGATGGACCCCATTGCCCCGTTGTAAGAATGGAGCTATAACCTAGGTCTAAACCAATGAGCAAAGTCCATCCCTCTAACACAAGTGCAAGAATGAGCATGTGCCTCCCAGGAGGAACTTTGTGCATTGGAAACACTCTTCTTTGATGCACAGAAGGATCTGGATCTGCTTGTAGCCATCTTGCACTGACAGTGAAACTATGCCAGTTTGCAGTTTGCTTGTTTTTAGAGGACTCAGAGAGGCTTTTTATTTTTAGAAGTCAAATTTTAATGTTTGTTTTTTTTCCTATAGTCTTTAACAAAATAGCAGGCTTTTAAAAATAGTTTCTCGTGCTCAGATGGTGCTCATTGCCAAATAGCATTGTGTTAAATAGTAAGACCAGGAAAATATAAGAAAAACATCAAGAAATCCTCTTTTACGGGGACAAAAACATGCATCATGGTAATAATGAACATAGCTCAAAGGGAAAAGAGCAATAAAAGGGAATTTAAAAAGGTCAAAGGGAACATCCAGAATATACAAACAGGAAAATTGCCTTTCAATCACAAGGTGTTCTGCTTGACTAATTCAGAATCCAGAGGGAGGAGTTTGTGCCTCTTCTGTAATGTGGAATTTCTGAAGCTACTTTTAAAGAAATTATTGGATGACTGATCTTTACAAACAGCCTTCATCTGGACTATAGTTTGATTGCATCTAAATAAATTGAAGCTAGGATTATTGGATTTATTTAAATATTTTCTTCATTTAAATATAGGTCAATATTATAGAAGTCTTTATTTATCTCTTGCTTTTTAGCCTTGCCAACAGCTCTTTTAAAAATTATAGAGTAAAATTTAAACATAGCACATTATATACAACTAGAGGCCTGGTGCATGAAATTCATGCATGGGGGGGCGGTGTGCAGAGGGGTGATGTCCGTCAACCCAACCTGCTCCCTCTCCAATCTGGGACCCCTTGAGGGATGTCCAACTGCCTATTTAGGCCAGATCCAGGTAGGCCTAAACGGGCAGTAGGACATCCCTCTTACAATCCAGGACTGATGACTCCCAACTGCTCACCTGCCTGCCTTTTTGATTGCCCTTAACCACTTCTTCCTGCAAGCCTGATCACCCCCAATCACTACCCTGCCAGCCTAATTGATGCCTAACTGCTCCCTTCCCAGCTTGCTTGCCCCTAACTGCCCTCCCCTGTGGGCCTGGTCACCCCTAACTGCTCTCCCCTGCAGGCCTGGTCATCCCTAAGTGCCCTCCTCTGCAGGCCTGGATGCCCCTCTACTGCTCTTCTCTGCAGACCTGGTCACCCCAACTTTCCTCCTCTGTTGGCCTGGTCACCCCTAACTACCCTCCCCTGCAGGCTTGATTACCTCCAACTGCCCTCCCCTGTTGATCTGATTGCCCACAACTGCCCTTTCTTGCAGGCCTGGTCCCTGTCAACTGCCCTCCCCTGCTGGCCATCTTGTGGTGGCCATCTTGTATCCATATGGGGGCAGGATCTTTTGACCACATAGGGGCAGTCATCTTGTGTGTTGGAGTGATGGTCAATATGCATATTACTCTTTTATTAGATAGGATAGAGGCCTGGTGCATGGGTGGGGCCAGCTGGTTTGCCCTGAAAGGTGT
>PVJN01038039.1:0-20576 GCA_004026805.1 Lasiurus borealis
CCCCCCCCACCCCGCTCCTCCTCCCCCGCCCGCCCGCCCAGGGCTTAGCGGACGTCGGCGCGCGAGCGAGGCTGTTTCTAACCGCCGGTACCTCCGGCCCAAGGCTCGCTCCGCAGGCTCCCGGGCCCCTCGTGTGTCACAAACCCCAACCCACTCCGCACAGCCAGGCGCCCCGGACCTCCCCGGCCTGCGCCGCCTTCTTTCCTCTCCGCGGAGGAAGGGAACTCGGGGGGTTGGGGTGAGGCTTCTCTCACCCCCGATCCAGCCCCGGTCCCGGGCAGGTGGCAGTTTAGGTTTTACCCCCCGCTGGTGGCACCCCCTTAACTGTCGGGGAAGTGGCTGGAGAGGGTGAGAGCGGCGCCCGTGTGGGCACGGCTGGGCGTGTGTGCGCCGCGGCGCCGGGGAAGGGGACCGTGGCCGAGCGCCACCGCGCATCCCCGGCCACCCGCGCCCGGGCGGGGGGCGCACTGCCTCGGAGCAGCACCTCCGGGGATCAGAAAGGAAGTGGGGGTTTCGTGTTTTTTTTTCCCCGCTTGTAAACGCGCCCGCTCCCGTGAGAGACCTGTTTCCGTGGTGTCAGAGGCTCATTCCTGATTTTGGGGGTCTGGGCCACAGTCGCTTCTCTTGGACCCGGCAGCCGCTTCATCATCATCTGGTCGTTCAGAGGTTCCTACAGGAGCGGAATAAGGGGACATTTTATTTTATTTATTTTTTTTCACCCTCTCCTTTTCCTGGCACCCGACACACGAAGTTAAAAAGAGTTATCTGAGCCTCTGGCCCGTGTGGCTCTGGCTCTGGCTGGTTGGAGCTCGGTCCCGTGCAATTGAAAGGTAGTGGGTTCGATTGTGGGTCAGGGCACACACACCGAGAGTTAGGGGGTTGGATCCCGGTCGGGGGGCTGCCTCTGGGAGGCACCCGGTTGATGTTTCTCTCCCATCGGTGTTTGTGTCTGTTCTCTCTCTCTACCTTCCTCTCCCTCCAAAGTCAATAAAAGCATTTTTAAAACTTTGGCTTTGGAATAAGTTGGACGTGGTTTTTGAGTTTTTGTTTTGCCCGTTTCCTAGAATCAGCGCTGTCGGATTTTTTTTTCACTTGTAAAATGGAGATGATGATGATATCCGAGCAGGGTTTTGGTAAGAGCTACATGATGTAGGTTAGGGATTTTCAACAGCAGCGTTATTGACATTGGAATGAGAGAATTCTTTGTGGACGGGGACTGCACTGTACTTAGATGTAAGTTTGGCAAGTATCCGTAGCCTCTACCCACTGCTAGCCAGTTATGACAACTAAAAAATTTTAGATTGCCCCTGGGTGAGGGGCAAAATCACGCCCAATTAAGGACCACTGATGTAGATGATGTATATAGAGTACATACTCATAGTTGGTGATAAATTGCATTTAGGCCCTAGCCAGTTGTCCCTATAAGCCAACGTTGCGGGTTTGATATCTGGTCAGGATACATATTGTATTCAGGGTACATACCAATGAATATCTGAATAAGTGGAACAACCAATCAATGTTTTATTCCCCCCCTCCCGCCCCATTCCTTCCTCTCTCTCCCTCTCCCCCCCCTCTCATGTCAATAGATAAATAAAATAATTGCTTTTAATTTTGTTTTGGCAACTAGTTACAAATCAGTGGTTCCTACCAGCCGTTAGAGGAGACATCCCTCCAGGCTGCGCTGCCCATGGATTTGTCTGTGATGGTACCAGAATATTAGTATTTGGGGGAATGGTTGAATATGGAAGATACAGCAATGAGTTATATGAGTTACAAGTAAGTGTACTTCAGATTTATTATTTCAATGATATTGCTCATAATTCTTGGAAATATCTCAAAATATGTCATTAACATACTTAAAATAGTGTGACCTTCACCTTTATGGTTTAGAAGAAATTATTTCCACTTCACTGAAAAAACAGTTTTTAATGTGATCTTTTTCCAGTACCCGGTGGAACATTTGTGTCATTAAGCTATCTATTACTTAGCATCATTGTACATGTTACATGTTTATGGTTTTGTATTTTAGTTCAGCTCTTCAACCTCAGCCTGCAGCAGAAGTGTTTAGAGGGCTTGTGACAACATAGGTGGCTGGGCCCTGCCTCCGAGATTCCCATTAATATTGTCTGTAATGGGACCTTACTATGTACATTCCTCCCAAGTCCCCACCTGCTGCTGCTGGTCCCCACATAATACTTTGCAAACCTCTGTCTTACAGGAATTGTTACCCTCACACTAATCTTTTTTTTTTTTTTCTGGCCAGACATACAAAAGAGGGATAGCAGTTTTACATATCCTTTCTCAATCTGACACTCTACTAACCCAGAGGCCACTGTGACAGCCCTAATTGACTTTTATTCCTGAACTGTGCATATTTCCTCAGGGCCATGATCTATGTTTTCACAAGCCCTCCAGGTACTTGTGTTGTGGGCTGAAGTTGAAGAACTGCACTAAAACACAAAAGCCTAAAATATATAACATGAGAGTATCTAGTAATTGGCAGATGTAGGTGGGTTATACCTATTTACAAGCAATTAATTTTAAAAATAGTTTTAGATCAAGAAAGCATGTTTAGCTAAAGAAGAAGTTTTTGAGTTTGGTTTGTTAAATGGTCTTTGTGCTTATTTAAAGGATAAAATATATACCATTAAAGAGTACCTGATTTCAGAAAGTAAGACTACATAAATTACATTTAATCTTAAAGCTATATATAATATTTAATGTTTCATTTGGAAAATAATTTAAGACTGTTAGTGTTGATTTTTATAAGCTTAATTTGCCATTGCATAAAGTTGTGAATATGGTCCTAGCTGGTTTTGCTCAGTGGATAGAGCATCAGCCTGTAGACCGAAAGGTCTCCGGTTCTATTCTAGTCAAAGGCATATGGCCAGCTTGTGGACTCCATCCCCAATCGGGGGCGTGCAGGAGACAGCAGATAGATGATTCTCTGATCATTAATATTTCTATCTCTCCCTCTCCCTTCCTCCCTGAAATCGATAAAAATATATTTAAAATAAATTTGTGAATATGGAAGACTAGACAGAATTTCTATTGAAGCATTTATTTTAATTCCAGAAGTTATTTGCTTAATTGTCTTTTGTCCCAAAAGCACTTTTTTGGAGTCTTCTGATTGGATTCAGATTTAAACGCATTAGTCTAATGTTATACTATTAGCAATATAGGAATACTTTCCTGATTTTGTCTGAGTGTATTTATGCTCTTTTTTAGGCAAGTCGTTGGTTATGGAAAAAAGTGAAACCCCATGCCCCTTCTTCTGGTTTACCTCCTTGCCCTCGGCTTGGACATAGCTTTTCTTTGTATGGTAACAAATGCTATTTGTTCGGTGGCCTGGCAAATGAAAGCGAAGATTCAAATAATAATGTTCCCAGGTAGGCTGACCCTTTCTCAGGCCAAATGCTGATCTTATGATTTAGATTAAGAACATTTATTTCTTCCATCTTTAATTATTAGAGTGGATGAAGCTTAGCTTTTTTCGCATAACTTAACAGAGAACAAATTTGTGTGCATTTATATTTTCCTTAGTCCCTAGAGTATATGTTTTCAAAACTATGCCTTTTCTCATCAGAAATACGTATTACATCAATACTAATATGACTGCTTATAGCAATATATTTGTAGCTTTTGAACCTGCTGATGTATTTTGGTTGACAAAAATGATCATGTAAAGTAACAAATGGTTATTTTCACATTGCTTTCTCTAGGAATTCGGTGACAAATATTTGACTACAAAATGAAGGCCATCATTTCCATTTTTCACACAGAAAGCTATTAGAGTGGTTCACACAAGCAAATACTTTTGGAATCAATCCTTCCTTTTTCCAAACAGAATCACTGCCTCTTTTGTTTTCACATAGTGTTTTGATCAGACTGTCATTATAGCAGTCGGGATTTGGAGATTTAGAGTCTAAAAGGCTGTTTCTGTTTCACTGCTCGCTCTGTGTGTCCTTTAGTAGAAGTAATCTAAGCCTGCTTTCCTTCATTGAAATTGGAGTGATTAAATACCTACCTTTTGGGTCATTGTGATGGCTAAATAAGATCATTGGCAAAATTTTCAAAGCACTTGGAGGTTGCCACCAGCACATAGGACAGTAGTTATTATGACCATGATAATGGGTCTTTTTACTACATAAAATTAATGTTGGAGTCTTAGTTTTTATTTTCAAACTTTTTAAAAAATGACATTTACTAAAACATGGAAAAATTTGGAAACTGGAGAAAGGAAAAATAATTTATTCTACCACATTAATGCAGATACTTTTAGCATGTATTTTTTTCATTTTCTCTATTAAATAGATTATTTTTAGCTAGAGACTCATAAAAGTTAGAAAGTATGTAAAGTTCTTTCACAGCATCAATGTCCCCCATATAGGCAAACACATAATTCAATTTGATAGGTATCTTTTGGGACCTTTTTCATGTAATACGTACATTGTATTAGTCAGCTTTTCTTAAGTTATTGTAGATAGCTGGCAAACTTCTCAAGTTTATGCTATTAAAGGGTGCAGTGCTTTCTAAAGCCTCTGATTAAAGCTAGTACATTCAATACTGTTCACATTCCATTGGTCTAAGCAAGTGATAATAAGGCCAAGCCTTCAGTAGTGATTCCAGGGATATATGTTCTGCTTACTGGGAGAGGAGCGTTGGGAATATTTGATCCTACAAAGATGTGTATTTTCTTTTATAGAAGTGGGATCTTTCTTTTTTGCTCTCTAACTCTGGGTGTGTACTTGTTTATTTTTGTTGTTTAATTCTGAAATACTGAATTGTGTCACTCTTAATTGTTGCCAAGCTAATAGGTGAATATATTACACTAGTGGCCTAGTGCACGGATTTGTGCACCAGTGGGGTCCCTTGGCCTGGCCTACGCCCTCTCACAATCCGGGACCCCTTGGGGGATGTCGGAGAGCTGGTTTCAGCTCGATCCCCACAGGCCAGGTGGAGGTATCCCACTGGTATACATATCTGTGCACTGAGCCTCTAATGTGCATATAAGATCTTTGGTTAATCTCTTCCCACCCTACCCCCTCCTCCCTTCCCTCTGAGATTCATCAATCTGTTCCATGTTTCCATGCCTGTGGTTTCTGCTCCTGCATTGAGCGTCTGCCCCTGGTGGTCAGTGTATATCATAGCTACTGGCCAGTCAAACTGTTGGTTGGTCAGTCGGTTGCTTAGGCTTTTATATATAGGTGGTTTTATTTTGATATTTTTAAAATTGGAAATGAGTTTCATTAATTGCTTTTTGGACATTTGCAATTCCTATTTTGTATGGATTGCATGGATATACCACATTTGTTTATTCATTTATTAGTTGATGGACATTTGTATTATTTCCAGTTTTTGGCTTTTATGAATAATGCTGCCATAAACTTTTACATACAAAGCTTTGTCTGGACAGATATTTATTTGTCTAGATTAGAAACCTAGCAAAATTACTGGGTCATATAATAAATTTATATTTAAGTTCTTAAGAACTTCCAAACGGTTTCCAAAATGACTATTCCGTTTTACATTCCCACCAACAATTTATGAAGATTCTCATTTCTCCATTTCCTTGCTAACACTTATTATTGTCTATCTTTTTTATTGTCATCAATGTGGTGGTATTTCATTATAGTTCATTTTCCTAATGACTTATGATATTGAGCATCTTTTCATGATCTTTTCAGCCATTTGGTGGAATTTCTATTCAAATCTTCATTGATTTTTAAATAAAGTTGTTTGTGTTCTAATTGAACTAGAGGCCCGATGCACAAAATCTGTGCAGGAGGAGGCCTTCCCCTGGAACCCAGGCTTCCCTCCAGCCACCGGCAGGCACCTGGGACCTGGGCTTCCCTTGCAGCCTGGCGTGGTCCAGAAGGTTGTCCGGAAGGGCATCCAGTCTAATTAGCATATTATGCTTTTATTATTATAGATTTTAAGAATTATTTATATTCCTGGATACAAGTTTGTTTTTAATCAGAAATATGTTCTTCCAGCCTGGCTTGTCTTTAATTTTCTTAATGGTATCTTTTGAAGCACAAAGTTTTTAATTTTGATAAGCCCAACATATTTATTTTTTATTTTATGGATCAGGCTTTTGATGCCGTATTTAAGAACTCTGCCTATCTCATGCTTTTGAAGATTTATTTCTCTATTTTTCTTCTAAAAGTTTTATAGTATTAGCTCTTACCTATATGTGTATGATTCATTTTGGGTTAATTATTTTCCTGGGGGAAAGTAAATGTCTTTTTACATGTGGATATCCAGTTGTCCCAAGACCTTTTGTTGAAAAGACTATCCTTTTCCCATTGTATTGCCTTGGCATCTTGGTTAAAAATCAATTGAACCAAAGTGTGTGTTTTTTGAACTCTGAGTTCTATTCCATCTATCTAAGTCTAGCCTTATGCCAGTATCACACTGTCTTGATTACTGTAGTTTTGTAGTAAGTTTTAAAGTTAGAAGATGTAAATTCTTAAATCTTACCCTTTCTCAAGTGTTTTGGCTATTTTGGGTGCTTTACATTTCTATGTAAATTTTAGGATCAGTTTGCCAAACTCTGCATAGAGTTCTGTTGGGATTTTTATAGTGATTGTGTTGAATATATAGATTGACTTGTGGAGAATTGCTATGTTATTAATACTGAGTTTTCCAACCCATGAACATGGAATGTCTCTCCATTTATTTAAACCTTCTTTCTTTTCTCTCAGCAATATTTTGAGGCTTTCAATATACAAGTCTTGCTCTTAATTTGTTAAATTTTGTGGGACGCTGCTACAGTGTTTGAACAGGTTCAAGCCTTGAACTAATGAGAGGGCAGTCCTCTCGTGGCCACGTGCAAGTCCCAGCCTGGAGGGCAGAGCCTTCCAGCACAATGATAGCCAAAAGCTGGAGTTGTAAGCTTGAACCTGTGGTCTGAACACGTGGCCCCACATGCCTAAGTGATATAGGCTGCAAGGAAACAACGCTTGATCAGGTGCATGTCATTGAGTAGGATCGAAACTCACGAGAATGCTGTAAACATCTTGACCATGCCCTTACTTTGCCTTGTGGCATCCATATATAAAATAAAGACACAGCTGTGGGTGCTCCAGCTGCTGGGTCCCCATCAGGGAAGCAGCGTCCCACCGAGTCCCAGCTTTCATTCTCTTGCCTGTCTTTCCTAATCCTTCACCGCCCCACTCAGGGCCACCTTACCTGGCTGAGCTGGCGTGGCACATAAGGCACCTTAGGGCTGAGTATGCCATGCCGTACGGCTCCCCACAAAATTTATACCTGATTTTTTATTATTTTCAATGATGTGAATAGGTTTGGTTTCTTATTTTTGGATTGTTCATTACTAGTATATAGAAATACAGTTGGACTCTCTATACTGGTCTTGTAACCTATGACTTTGCTGAATTCATTTATTATTTTAATCGTATTTTCATGGATTTCAGTCAGTTTCATTATTGAGTCTTGGGAGTTCTTTATATATTTGTTTAATATGTTCCAAATATACATTACAAGTCTTCCATTTCCATTTTTCTTTTAGAGAGTTCTTATTTTTGTTTATCAAGTTTGGCAATATTTTATTTTATGGCTTTCCAGTGTTATGTCTTGTTTAGGAAGACTCTTCTACCCCAAAATTATAAAAATAATTTTTTAGTTAATTTTTTCTACTACATTCACAACTTTTTTTGTTTAAATCATCAGTACCTTTAGAATGTATTTGTGTGACTACTGTGAAGCTTATTACTTTTCATCCTAATGAAGTTCCAATTCTCCCTCCACCATTTATTAAGCCATTTTTTATCTCTGTCATATCTTTATCTCCAAATAAATGGGTCTTTATCTAGGCTCTCTAGACCAGGAGTTCAAACTATACTTACTCTGTGGGCCAAATCTGGCCTGCTGCCTGTTTTTTGTTAATAAAATTTTATTGGAATATGGCCATGCCCATTCATTTACATATTGTTTCTGACTGCTTTCTGTTGAAAAAGCAGAGCTGAATAGTTGTGACAGACTTTATGACCCACAGAGCCTGAAATGTTTATTTTTTGGCTCTTCACCGAAAAAGTTTGTCAACTCTTGTACTAGATTCTATTCTATTTTATTAATATCTTTACCTTTTTATCATTAATTTTGATGTTTGCTGTAGGTTTCTAATATTTATCTTTAATCAGATTAAGGTAGTTTTCTTAAAAATTGTTTGAGAATACGTTACTAGTTTTACCGTTAAGCCTTTTTTTTAATGCTTATCTCCTTTTTCCGTATGTTCCCTATATTCTTAAATCTTATTTTAGATTAAAATAATGTTAATAAATTAATTTTTTGTCAGTCTTTCTTAGTGATTATTTAGACCTCACAACCACAGTTATTAACATCAATTTAAATGTAATTATAAATTGCTATTTTCTTTGCACTTCCATTTTTCTTATTTAGTGTATTGTTTCTTGAATTCCTTTTTATTTTTCCTGATTGACATCCAAGATCACTTTTTCCTAAAACAATTATATGACTAACCTTTGAAGTTTTATATGCCTTCAAATGTTTTAATTTTGCCTTCATATTTGAGTAGTAATTTAATAGGAAATAGGTTTCTATAAACATCATTTTGTTGAAAACATTCATGTCACAGATAAGAAGTTTATGTCAGTTCCAAAAATAAAAAAGTTGTTTAGGACATAGTTGTATATGACATTAAAGAGTGAAACTTTAAAAAGAGAACTTGCAAAACAGCATTTATAATCTGCCTCATTTATACGTAAGTAGATATTCAGACAGGAGTCTTACCAGTTATTATCAGTAATTTTTTCTAAATCTCATACCATATAATAAATTGCTCCAAAAGTTTGTGATGCAAAATGATAACCATTTTATTACGCTCATGGATTCTGTGCATTAGGAATTCAGACAGAAATAGCAATAATGATTAGGCCCTCAGATGGGAATGTATGAAGGGTCATTTGCATGTATGATGCCTCAGCTGAGATGGCTGAAGGGTGGACTCAACTGGGACTGTCATCCTTTGTGCTTACATATGGCTCCTCTAGATGGTGGTTGTGTGATAGTTGCACTTACATTGTGGGTCAGGATTTCATAGTGAAGCTGCATTGGCCTTCTGTGACGCAGCCTCAGAAGTCACATGTCATTTCATCATACGCTGCTAGGTAAAGCAGTCATAAGCCTGCCCAGAATCAAGGGAGAGGACAGAGACCCTACCTCCTGGTGGGAAGAGTGTCACTTAATTTATGGCTAAGTTTAGAAACCGTAATGGTTATTGTCATGGACAAGAGTATTGGCTAAATGATGGCAGAATTTTTTAGATCTCTTCTGTTCTACTTATCCCCAGAAGGGTGCCTGGTACACAGTAGTGTTTGGTAAATATGTGTTGAATGATTAGGTATGGGGTTTCTGCTCTCACAATGCCTTTCTGTACTATATGAATTTTCATAATAAGCATATATTATCTTTATAGGTAGAAAAAAATAAAAGATATACATTATGCTGATGTTTTCATTTCTTTAATGACATCCTAGATATTTAAACGATTTCTATGAATTGGAGCTGCAGCACGGTTCCGGTGTTGTGGGTTGGAGCATTCCGGTGACGAAAGGGATTGTGCCTTCTCCAAGAGAGTCTCACACGGCCGTTATATATTGCAAAAAGGATTCTGGGAGTCCCAAAATGTATGTTTTTGGTGGAATGTGTGGTGCTCGCCTGGATGACCTGTGGCAGCTTGACTTAGGTAAGCTTAACTTGATTCAGGCTCAAGACCTGGTTATGATTGATAAAAGCAAATATAAAAATTGTTTTGAAAAATATTTTTACTGCAGTATTGATTGAGTTGCACTTAGATTTTTATAACTAGCACTGTAGACATCACCAGGGGCAATGAGGTGTGATGTGAATGGTTGCTGCTGATCAATTAGACTGAACAAATGAGTGTTTGATTTATGACAGCAACTCTCCTGTATTTCCTGTCAGTATGATCACCATATGTCCTGGTTTGCTTTAATGGTCCTAGTTCATGCTTACTGTCCCATGTATCCACTTTCACTCTGTGAAGTGGCCCAGTTGTAGATGATCAAATTTATATCGCTTCTCTTATCTATAGGAAATGTAGCATTAGTAATGTTACTGTTGGTCAGCGAAAAACCCTTGGGTAGCTCTTTAAAAAAAAAAATCCTCATTCAAGGATATGCCCTTTACTGATATGTATGAGAGAGAGAGAGAGAGGTGGAGGGGGGGTTGGAGGAGAGAGAGGTGAGAGAAACATCAATTAGTTGTCTTCTTGCCTGCTCCCCAATAGGAATCCAAGCTGCAACCTTTCAGGGCTCGGGATGATGCTCCAACCAACTGAGCCACATCAGCCATGGCTTGCGTAGTCCTTTTTTAAGAGATCCTAGGAATTAATAATTGGGGAGTAGATATGCCTCTTACTTTTGACTGTCTCAAAAGTATATATTTTTAAAATATATTTTATTGATAGAGAGTTAAAAACATCAATGAGAGAGAGTCATCGATCAGCCACCTCCCGCATGCCCCCCACTGGGGATGTGCCCGCAACCAAGATACATGCCCTTGACCAGAACTGAACCTGGGACCCCTCAGTCCACAGGCTGACGCTCTATCCAGTGAGCCAAACCGGTTTCGGCTGCACAGTGTACTCTTACTTAAAATGTTAAAATCCCTAATGTGGTCCCAGTTTAGAATTGATGATATTCTAAATGCATCTCTTTATTACAAGTACTCACATTAAAGTATAAATAAATTTCTGTGACTAGCAATTTATGTCAGTTGGAAATGTTAAGATGAAATTCAAGTAACAGTTTTGAAACATTTTTTATTTTAGTAAGACCATTTTGGTTTTAATTTTTAAAATTCTGCAAGTTGAGATAGTTTGTTGTTATTAGATCAAGTTGCTAATATACTTATTTTTATTTTTAGAAACTATGTCATGGTCAAAACCAGAAACTAAAGGAACAGTGCCCCTTCCACGAAGCCTTCACACAGCCAGTGTTATAGGAAACAAGTATGGTGCTTTTTTGTTTTCACTGTTCTTAAACCGATTTAATAGAAACGCTGAACAGACTATCAAACCTCAGAGGGAAGGCAGGGAGGGGGGAAGGAGGGCGATGGGGAAAAAGAGGGACATATATAATACTTTCAACAATAAAAATTTATTTTAAAAAAAGATTCACACAAAAAAGAGTGATGCTACTAGTTTCTTAGAAATATATTACTGAATTTAATAATGTTTGTCCCTACTGAAGCTAAGAAAATATGCCTACAGAAGCTAAAATGCTTAATGTGCCATTTTCTTTTCAAGCTACCTCTTATACTTCTTTTTTTAAAAATATATTTTATTGATTTTTTTTACAGAGAGGAAGGGAGAGGGATAGAGAGTTAGAAACATCAATGTGAGAGAGAGACATCGATCAGCTGCCTCCTGTACGCCCCCTACTGGGAATGTGCCCGCAATCAAGATACATGCCCTTGACCGGAATCCAACCTGGGACCTTTCAGTCCCCAGGCTGATGCTCTATCCACTTAGCCAAACCAGTTTCAGCCTTATACTTCTTTATATTCCTTACAATGCCTTGCACAGAGTACATATTACATAAGTGTAATGCAAAGTGTTGTCAAACTGATCAGTCCTCCATTGACAGGTTTGACATACCTCGCTGTTTCTTTTTACATATTTTTGGTAGTACTTGATTTGTACTCAGCTATTACTCAGTATGTGCATTCCGACTAGACTATAGACTCTGAACTCAGATTGCCTGAATTCCAGTCCCAGGTTTCCTGTTTATGTTGTATGACCTGGGACAAGGAAACCTAACCTATTTCTACATCAATCTCCTGAAATATAAATAGCTGATGATAATAAAATCTGCTTTATAAAATTGTCAGGAGAATTAAACGGGTTAATACAGATAAAATGTTTCAAATAGTGCCCGGTACATAGAGACACTTAATGGTTAGCAATTACTATCATCAACAAGTAAGTGCCCTTATTTGTGCAACACTGGGCCAGAATTAGCATTTTTAAAAAATAAATTTTAAGTATTTACTAAAATAGGGACTTTACCCTAAAAGTAGTGTTTTTGGATACAACTAATTATAATTTAGAACTTCACTAATTCTTTTTAAACATTTTTACTGAATTGCCTTAGCCAGTTTGGCTCAGTGGATAGAGCATCGGCCTGTGGACAGAAGGATCCCAGGTTCGAATCCTGTCAGGGGCACAGACCTTGGTTGCAGGCTCCTCCTCCCTGGTTGGGGCTTGTGCAGGAAGCAACTAATCGATGTGTTTCTCTCACATCGATATTTCTATCTTTCCACTCTCTTTAAAAATTAATGGAAAAATATCCTTAGGCGAGGATTAAACAAATAAAAACAAACAAAAATTTATTAAACTTACTGGAGTGACATTGGGTAATAAAATTATATAAGTTTCAAGTATACAGTTCTGTAATACATTATCTGTATATTGCATTGTGTATTCCCCACCCAAAGTCAAGTTTCCTTCTGTCATTTTATATATTAGGGTTTTTTTTTTCAAAATAGACGAAATATAATGTTTTAGGAAACAACTAGTTGTAATTTAGAACCTCACTATTTTCTTTTATTTAAAAACATTTTTAATTTATTGATTTGAGAGAGAGAAACATCAACTTTTTTTTTTAATATATTTTATTGATTTTTTACAGAGAGGAAGGGAGAGGGATAGAAAGTCAGAATCATCTATGAGAGAGAGACATCGATCAGCAGCCTCCTGCACAACCCACACTGGAGATGTGCCCGCAAGCAAGGTACATGTCCCTGACCGGAATCGAACCTGGGACATTTCAATCCGCAGGCTGACGCTCTATCCACTGAGCCACACTGGTCTCGGCAGAAACATCAACTTTAATACAGTCACTGGAAGCCCAATGCACAAGGATTCATGCTAGAATGGGCTTTCCTTTCCCTGGCTGCCAGCACCGCCTTTCCACTCCGCCCAGCCCCTTTCCGCTCAGGCCCCTTTTTTGCAAACATCCTGCCCTGCCGTCACTTGGCAAATGTGTATGCAAATTAACCTTCATCTTTGTTGGGTTAATTTGCATATCACTCCTGATTGACTGGTGGCGTAGCATAGGTACAGTCAATTTACATGTTTGTCTATTATTAGGTAAGTTGATTGACACTTGTATGTGCCCTGACCAGGGATCAAACTTGCAGTCGTGGTGCACCCATATAATACTCTAACCAACTGAGCTACCCAGCTAGGACTCATTAGTTCTTTTTAAAAAATAGCCATTTTTTAAAACAGAACCTTTTTATAAAATGCAGCTTTTCATTGGAATTCTAATATATGAGATTGAAAATAGAGCTTCTCTGGTTAGCTTGAGGTCACATGGGACCCAGGATCTACTGGATGAGCCTTTCTCTGCAGTAGCCTTTAGGCGTGTCTCAAGAACTGTGAGGACCCTAAGAACATAGTTTAAAGTTTTTTATTTGAGGGATATCAGTGACCAGACTAAAAAGAAACTTAATCCTCTTTGGTTACTATATGCATACAATTCTAAATTTGACTTGGAATGCCATGGATCATTTGAGTATCTTTCTGATGGAGATACCCTTAGTATATTACATCAATATTGATTTTCAAATGTATAATAATTGAAATATTTCCCATTTTGAATAACTTGCCAGAGAGAAATAATTTTGTTTTTTATTGCTTCATAAAATTATAAACTCTTGAAAGAAGACTACTTTATTCATTATCTTCTTTCCATTACCTTGGCATTGACAAGTGAATGAATAGTCCTGTAGCTTGCTGTCAACAAATAAGACATTTAAGTCTATTAGGATTTTAAATTTAAAAAATAAAATTAAAGCTTTAGGAAAAAATTTAACTACTTTTTGTTCTTTTTGTTTGTTTTTTTTAGGATGTACATTTTTGGAGGATGGGTTCCACATAAGGGGGAAAATATTGAGGCTTCACCTCATGATTGTGAATGGAAATGTACAAGTTCATTTTCTTACCTAAATCTGGGTGAGTCTTTTAAGAGTTACTTTTGAAATAAAATTTTTTTAACAAAAGAATTTTTGTTTTATTTAAGAATAACAGATTAGTCATGAATATTTCTATTTTTTTTAGATACAGCAGAGTGGACCACCCTTGTATCAGATTCTCAGGAAGATAAAAAAAATTCCAGACCAAGACCAAGAGCTGGACACTGTGCTGTTGCAATTGGCACTCGATTGTATTTTTGGAGTGGAAGAGATGGCTACAAAAAAGCACTGAATAGTCAAGTTTGCTGCAAGGATCTTTGGTATCTTGATACTGGTAGGTAAGAATATTCAACCGATAAAAATTTTCCTTTAGATAAATAAATATTGGAATAATGCCCTTCTTTTGAGACATTTTTCCACTGCTTGTCTTTCCCATAATTAAAAATACATAGAAGATGGGTGGAGAGGGCAAAAGGGAAAGAAATGGGATACATCTGCAGTACTAACAGCAATTTAAAAATACAAAAAAATAAATAAACATAAAAGAGCCCTGGCCAGAGGGCTCAGTTGGCTGGAGCACCATCACATATTCTAAAAGGTTGTGGGTTTGATTCCAGGGCGGGGACATGTATAGAAGAGATCCAGTTGATGTTCTCTCTCACATCAATGTTTCTCTCTCTCTCTCTGTCTCTCTCTCCCTCGAACCCCTCTCCTTCTCCCTCCTTTCCTTTCTCTCTAAAATCAATAAGCATATCCTCGGAGGATTTAAAAAAATCATGAAAGAAATAATGTATGTAGGTACTTCCCACTCCAGGAGAGTTTCTTAATTTCCCTCTCTTTGAGGGTAGAATGGATTTAGTGACTTCTTTCTAAACAATCCTATCTTATAAAGAGGGAATATGCTAATTGACCATCACTCTGTCACAAGATGGCTGCACCCACAGCTGAGGCCAAGTTCCCATAAGGAGCCTTAACAAGCCATCAGCAGGGACCTGAGGCTACACCTTCCTCCGCCCAGCAGGGCTTGATGGGGGACCTCAAGGTGCACCCCCATGCTGGGTCAGGGGAACTCAGACTGCGCCCCCCCAACCCCCCACTCAGCTTGACAGGGGACCTGAGGCTGTGCCCTCCTCCCACTGCTGGGCCGGGGAACCCGAGGCTGTGCCCCACCCCGCCTGGCAGGGTTTAATGGGGGACCTCAAGCTATGCCCCCCACCCAGTAGAGCTTGATGGGTGACCTCGAGGCACTCCTCCCGCCCTGCTCTGGGCTGGGGAGCCTCAGGCCATGTCCCCCATCCTGGCACTGGACCAAGGGACCTGAAGCTAGGCCCCCTGCCCGAGGGGGCTTGACAAGGGTGGGACTGGTCAGATCTGGATCTAGCCCAATCAGGGACTAGACTCTGGACCAGTGGTGAGCCCCAGACTCTGACAGGAGAAAGGTTTTCATATACATTTTACTAATTTTCTTTCATCTCTGAAACTTCTATTATAGAGAAAGGGCAGATAGCAATATTAAATTTATGTGCACGAATGTGCACCTATTTTGTGCACTGGGCCCTAGTAGAGTATGAAAGGGAAAAATAGAAGCTTTGTAGTGGAGAAACCTGGCAGACAGCACCTTAAGTAATGAAGGTTCATGTCACTAGTGATAAGTCATGTTGATATCATTTGCTCCTGCCTCCCATATCATGTGAAAAGAAGCAACTTCTCTTGTGAAACGCTTCCTAAAAATCCATGACTCCATTCTAACTTTGAGAACATATCAGACAAACCCATAGTGAGGGACATTTTAAATATTCTACAGATGGTGTGAACAGTACTGTTCAAATTTTCAAAATGATGGGAAACAAGGAAAACTGAGAAATAGTCACGTATTGGAGGAGAGTAAGGAGATACAAAGACTAAATGCAAGGCGATGCCCTTCATTTGATCCTGAAACAAAAAAGACATTGATTGAAAAACTGGTGAAATCTGAATAGTCTGTAGTCTAGTTAATAGTACTACTCCAATGTTAATTTCTTTTAATTGATTTTTTAAAGAGAGAGGAAAGGGGAGATAGAAAAATCAACTTGTTCCAATTAGTTATGCATCAGTTGGTTGATTCTTACATGTACCATGACCAGGGATGGAACTCACAACCTTGGCATATCAGGTAGATGCTCCAACCAACTGAACTACCGGCCAGGGCCTCCTTTGTTAAAACTAAGAAATAACATGTGTTAGCATTAAGGAGAAACAGGAAAGGACATATGGGAATTCTTCGTAATTTTTCTATAAATCTAAAGTTATTTCAAAATAATATTTTTTAAAAGTATAAACACCAAAAATATTTTAAAGATGGAACTCACATGTATTTTTTCAATAAGTATTATTTATTTTTCAATAAATACTTATTGATTGGTAACTGTGTACCAGAAATTGTTCCAAATGTTAAAAATACAGCAATGACCAAGACTGATAGTGTCCCTGCTTTCGAAGATCTCACATTCTAAGAGTGTATGAGGGCAGGGAGGTGACAGGCAATAATCAAACAAATTAACAAAACAAGTTCAGTTTCTGGTCGGCACTGGTCGGTATGTGAAGACAGTAAGAGAACAGTGAGATAGTGATTGGTGGGGGTTTGCTGGGAATGAAAGGAGGGGTGGCTGCTTCAGAATGGGGAGTTAGAAAGGATGGGATGGCATTGGGGTGTAATCCCAATGGTGAGAAGATGCCGTGCATGTAAGAAGCTGGCGGAAAACTACAAGAGGAGTGAGTGAACAAGTGCAAGGGCCCTAAGACGGGAATAGTTGGCATGTTTGGGAAGAGATTTGAGCTGAGGAAAAGTGGGGAGTGCAGGAATGGAGGTTAGAGACGTGACCATAGAACAGATCATGTAGGGCCTCCAACACCAGAGTAGAGTTTAAATTGTTTTTAAAGTGCAGTGGTAAGGAGAGGCACGCCGTGATCTATTGAACATTTTGGAACAGTCACTACAGTTGTACGGAATATAAACGATGGAGGTCAAAAGTACACATATGGGAGATAGGAGGCTTTTACAGTAGTTTGACTTTTCTAATATTTATTTTTATTTACTTATTGATGAGAGAAAGAGAGGAAGGGGAGAGAGACAGATAGACATCGACGTGTTCCACTTATTTATGCATTCATCGGTTGGTTCTTTTAGAAAAAAATTATTATTTTTTTTAATTTCAGAGAGGAAGGGAGAGGGAGAGTGAGAGAGAGAGACAGCAAAGATGACAGAGAACCATTGATTGGCTGCCTCCTGCACGCTTCCAACTGGGGATTGAGCCTGCAACCCAGGCACATGCCCTTGACTGGAATTGAACCTGGGACCCTTCAGTTCATAGGCGGACACTCTAGCCACTGAGCCAAACCAGCTAAGATCATTGGTTGATTCTTGTATGTGCCTTGTTGGAGTGTCAAAGTTACAACCTCAGTGCATCAGGATGACACTATAACCAACTAAACTACCCAGCCAGGGCCTGGATCTAAGGCTTAAAGTCATTGGCTTTAAATAGCCATTTTTTTCCATAAATCTTTCCATAAAAGATGTTAGATATAAATATTTATCTAAAAGTAATTATGGCCACTAATTATAAGGGCCATTTTGCTTTTCCTTTTGATAAGTTAGCATCAGTTTTGTGTGTGGTATATGAAGGCTCTTCATCTTGCTTTTTTTCTACTTTTAAACTGTGCACTTGATAATCTTTAAAAGAGTATTATAATTCCATAGGCTTTTTATGAATAGTGATCTTTTGCTTCCACTCTCCTCCCATTATACTTGCTTCACAAGCATCTATTTTTAACTCTGTTAATTCTTCTTTGATATCTATTTCCATATCTACATATAACATAAATACACTGTTAGTTGAATTTTTTTCAGTTTAGGCATAATATACTCACTTTCTACTATGAAAATTAAGGATTAATTTTTCCCTACTATTCCCTACTTCCTATTCTCCCAGCATAAATACACTAAAATTTTGTTAAAGGAATATTCAACATTTATATCATGACTATGTAAACATTGTTCACAGGTGGGCCATATAGAATATGCTGAAAACCTTCCTTGTCCTATTTTTAACTTGTCATGAATTAATAACTGTCACTTTTGTTTGCTTTGGATTTGTATGTTTTTTTGCCACTAATTCAATCCATAGTCTGTTATTTGCTTAAATTTTCTCTCATCTCATTACGGTTAGATGCATCAGATGTTCTATCAAAGTGAAGAGATTACTTCTGCTTCAGTCTGGGTGATTGCCCTCCACAGATTGAGCACAGCTATCATCCCGGAGCCTCCCTTCAACATCTTCCTGGGGATATGTTTTGCCTGTCACTTGTGCCGGATTCCCTGTTCCCTGGATCCTGTATTTTTCCCTCTCTTAGTTTATGTCCTCATTTTTTGTGGGATACATCCCAGGAAAAGGATGCATAGGTGACAATTTTGTTTTGAGGTTTTGCATTATTTGAAAATATGTTTAGTCTTCCTTCTGACTTAATTGAAGTTTACATGGAAATAAAATCACATTAGAAATCATTACCCTTAAGAATTTTGAAAACATTGTTATATTGTACTCGAGCTTCTAGTGTTCTGTTGAGAAATCAACCACTTCTGATTTTTGGTCCTTTTAAATGTGTCCTTTCCCCTCACTCTTGATAACTTTTAGGGTTTTTTTCTTCATCCCCAACTTGTTCTTAATTTTCATGATGATGTGCCTGTTTTGAATTCATTGGGTTGAGTACTCACTCAGTGGACTCATTCTGGAATTTTCTAGGCTTCAGTTCTGGGAACTTTCTTGATTTATTTCATTGATTTGCACCCTATTGTTTTCTCTCTTCTCTCTTCATGTAACTTCCGTTATACGCATGGTTTACCTCCTGTAACCATGCTTTTGTTCAGGTGTGGGTTGTTGTACTTTGAGTAACATAAATAAATTGGATTGTTAATAGGATCATGGAGGAATATACATAGGAATAGTTAAAAGATTTAGGCTTAATTATCCTCTAAATTAGGCCCATCAAATTTTTTCTGTAATGGCTCAAGTAGTAAATATTTTAGGCTTTGCAAGCCATATGGTCTCTGTTATAACTACTAAACTCTGTTGTTGTATCATGAAAGCAGTCATAGAAGGTACATAAAAAAATGAGTATACCATCAATAAAACTTCCTTTATAAAACATTCACATGAGCTATAGTTTGTTGACTGTTACTCTAAAAGATATAAAGAGATATTAGATGTGCTCTATAGGGATTAAATTATCATTTGTAGATTTCAGTTCACTAGAAGAATTAATTGTCTTACATAACTGTGCAAAGATGTGATAACACTACCTCCGGAATTGTGAGTTCTGTGATTTGGCAGGTAAACTAAAAGAGGAAAAGGATATCGTAGAAATAATCTCAGGTCCTTTTTTCAAGTTCTAAGGGTTTATAATTTTTATTTGTTTTGGAAATATTGGTAATATTTTATATCACAGTAATTACCTGTTTTGGATAGTACAAGTTTTTTTTTTAAATAAATCTTTATTATTCAGATTATTATAAGTGTTCCTCTTTTTTATCCCCATAGCTCCCCTCCACCTGGCTCCCACCCCACACTCTGCCCTTACTTCCCCCGCATTGTCCTCATCCATAGGTGTTTGATTTTTGTCCAATCTCTCCCTGCACCCTCCTCACCCCATCCCCCTGAAAATTGTCAGTCCACTCCTTTCTATGTCCCCGATTCTATTATATTCACCAGTTAATTTTATTATCAGATTTTTAATTTACTTGATTTTTAGACTCACTTGTTGATAGATACATATTTGTTGTTCCTAATTTTTATCTTTACTTTTTTTCTTCTTCCTCTTCTTAAAGGGTACCTTTCAGCATTTCATATAATACTGGTTTGGTATTGATGAACTCCTTTAGCTTTTTCTTATCTATGAAGCTCTGTATCTGCCCTTTACTTCTGAATGATAGCTTTACTGGGTAGAGTAATCTTGGTTGTAGGTTCTTGCTATTCATCACTTTGAATATTTCTTGCCACTCCCATCTGGCCTGCATAGTTTCTGTTGAGAAATCAGCTGACAATCGAATGGGTGCTCCCTTGTAGGTAATTAACTGTTTTTCTCTTGCTCCTTTTAATATTCTCTGTCTTTTGCTCTTGGTATTTTAATTATGATGTGTCTTGGTATGGTCCTCTTTGGATTCCTTTTGTTTGGGGTTCTGTGTGCTTCCTGGACTTGTAAGTCTATTTCTTTCACCAGGTGGGGGAAGTTTTCAGTCATTATTTCTTCAAATAGGTTTTCAGTATCTTGCTCTCTCTCTTCTTCTGGCACCCCCATAATTCTGATGTTGGTACGCTCGAAGTTGTCCCAGAGGCTGCTTACATTATCTTCTCAATTTTGCATTCTTTTTTCTTTTTGCTTTTCCAGTTGAGTATTTTCTGCTGCTTTGTATTTCAAATCTTTGACTTGATTCTTCCTTTCCTCTAGTCTGCTGTTAGGTCTCTGTATAATATTTTTTATTTCAGTCAGTGTATGTTTAATTTCTATTTGGTCCTTTTTCATTTCTTGTGTCTTGCTAAATTTATCCATCTTTTCTAGGA
>PVJN01038040.1:0-20544 GCA_004026805.1 Lasiurus borealis
TACTGCTCCAAAGGCAATGGAAGCTAAAGAAAAAATGAATAAATGGGATTACATCAAAACAAAAAGCTTTTCACAGCAAAAGAAACCATCAACAAAACAACAAGAAAGATCACTGTATGGGAGAACATATTTGCAAATGTTATCACTGATAAAGGTTTAATCTCCAAAATCTATAGCCAACTTATACAACTCAATAAAAGGAAGATGAACGATCCAATAAAAAAATGGACAACAGACCTAAATAGAACCTTTTCAAAAGACGACAGAAGGAAGGCCAAGAGACGCATGAAAACATGGTCAAAGTCATTAATCATCTGAAAGATGCAAATCAAAACGACAATGTGATACCATCTTACACCGGTCAGAATGGCAATCATCAACAAATCAACAAAGGACAAGTGTTGGCGAGGATGTGGAGAAAAAGGAACCCTTGTGCACTGTTGGTGGGAATGCAGACTGGTGCAGCCACTGTGGAGAACAGTATGGAGTTTCCTCAAAAAACTAAAAATGGATCTCCCATTTCACCCTGTAATCCCACTCTTAGGAATTTATCCTAAGAAATCACAAACACCCATCAGAAAGGATTTATGCACCCCTATGTTCATAGCAGCACAATTTACAATAGCTACAATTTGGAAACAGCCTAGGTGCCCGTCAGCAGATGAGTGGATCAGATAACTGTGGTACATCTACACAATGGAATTCTATGCTGCCATTAAAAAGAAGGAATTCTTACCATTTGCAGCAATCTGGATGGAACTGGAGAGCCTTATGCTTAGTGAAATAAGCCAGTCAATGAAGGAGAAGCATCACATGATCTCACTCATTGGTGGATAATAAAGAACATTATAAACTGATGAACAAAAGGATAGATACAGAGGCAGTAAATTACAGCAGGAAGATTTAAGTTAGGTGAGGTAGATAAGAGATCAATCAAAGGACTTGTATGCGTTCATATAAGCATAACCAATGAACACTGCGGGGGGGGGGTTGGGGTATGCCTGGGAGGGAGGGGGGCAATGGGGAGATATGTATAAAAAATTAATAAAAAATAAATAAATAAATATTGGCCTTAAATGAAACACTAGACCTAATGGACATAATTAACATTTACAGAATCTTGCATCCCATAAGATCAGATTATGCATTCTTTTCTAGTTCACATGGAACATTCTCATGGGATACATGTACATGGGATAGACCATATGTTGGTCCCAAAATTAGCATCAATAATTTCAAGAAGATTGAAATTATACCAAGCATATTCTTGGACCACAATGCCTTGAAATTAGAAATGAACTGCAAAAAGGATGTAAAGAAACCCATAAATATGTAGAGATTAAGCAATATGCTACTGAAAATTGATGGTCAAAGAAGAAACAAAAGATCATATCAAAACATACATAGAGCAAATGAGAATGACAATACAACATATCAAAACCTCTGGGATGCAGTGAAAGCAGTAATAAGAGGAAAGTTTATATCATTATAGGTCTAGCTCAAGAAACAAGAAAAACCCCAAGTGAATAATCTAACATCACATCATAAGGTACTAGAAAGAGAGAATAAAAGCAACCCAAAGTCAGCAGCAGAAAAAAAATAATAAAAATTAGAGCAAAATGAAATGGAATAGAGAATAAAAAGACTATGCAAAAAATCAATAAAACAAAGAGCTGGTTCTTTGAAAAGTCTAATAAAATTAAGAGATCAACCAAAGGACTTGTATGCATGTATATGAGCATAACTAATGGACACATATGGGGGAGATGGGTTGAGGACATGTGCTGTGTGGTGAGGAGGGCGGGGAGAGATCAATGGGAGTAAAACAAGACTTCTGTAATACTTTAAATAATAAAGAATTTAAATAAAAAAATTGATAAGTCACTGGCTAGACTCACTAAGGGGAAAAAAGGGAAAAGACCCATATAAACAAAATCATAAATGAAAGAGAACTCAACACAAACATCGTAAATATACAAAGGATCATATTAGAATATTATGAAAGACTATATGCCACCAAATTCAATTAACAAGAAGAAATGGATAAGTTTCTAGAAATACATAACCTTCCTAGACTAAATCATGAGGAACTAGAAAATCTAAATAGACCAATCAGCAGTGAGGAAGTTGAAACAACCATCAGAAACCTGCCACATAATAGAAGTCCAAGATCAGATGGAATCACCAGTGAATTCTACCAAGTATTCACAGAAGATTTAAAATCTATCCTTCTCAAACTCTTCCAAAAAATTAAAGAAGAAGAAATACTTCTACCATATTCTATGAGGTCAATATAACCCTGATACCAAATCCTGGCAAAGATATTACACACACAGAGAAAAAAAAAAGAAAGGAAGAAAGAAAGAAAGAAAGAAAGAAAGAAAGAAAGAAAGAAAGAAAGAAAGAAAGAAAGAAAGAAAACTACAGACCAATATCTGATGAATACAGGTGTAGAAATCCTAAACAAAATACTAGCAGATTGAATACAACACTAAATCCAAAAAAAAATAATACAACACAATCAAGTGGAGCTAATTCCAGGGCACAAGGATGGTTCAACATACACAAATCAATTAACATAATGCACCACATCAACAAAAGGAAGGATAAGATTCATATGATCTTATCAATGGATGCTCAAAAAGTTTTTGATAAGGTACAACATCCATTTATGATTAAAACACTCAATAACATAGGAATAGAAGGAAAGCACCTCAACATCAAAAGGCCATATATGATAAACCTTCAATCAATATCATACTCAGTGGTGAAAAACTAAAAGCCTTTCCTCTAAGATCAGAAACAAGATAAAGATGTCCACTCTCATCACTCTTATTCCGCATAGAGCTGGGAGTCCTAGCCAGAGCAATAAGGCAACAGAAAGAATTAAAAGGCATCCAAACAGGGTGCCTTTTTACACATGACATGATGCTGTATATAGAAAACCTAAGACATCACTAAAAACTATTAGAAACAATTAACAAATAGTCAAGTTGCAGATTCTGTATACTAACAACAAAATTCCAGAAAAAAAAGCACAATTTCTTTTGTAATTGCAATCAAAAGAATAAAATACCTAAGAATAAACTTAACAAAGAACGTGAAACACCTATATACTGAAAATTACAAAGCATTATTAAAAGAGATTGAAAAATAACAAGATGAAAAAATAATCTGTGTTCATGGATTGGAAGAATCAATGTAGTCAAAATGGCCATATTACCCAAAGCATTACATAGGTTTAGTGCAATGAACATTAAAATCCCAAGGTCATTTTTTAAATAAGTAGAATGAGAAATCATCAGGTTTTTATGGAACTACAAAAGACCCTGAATAGCCAAAGCAATCCTGAGCAAAAAGAATAAAACTGGAGGCTGTTGGGGAATACAAGAAACTTGGTTGGAAAGTTGTAAGGAGGATATTCTGAGAAAAGGAAAGTGTGTGGAAGGCTGCTTGCCCTGTTTATTGGAATTCCAACTTAGAGGAGACTTAGGGGAGTGTCGAAGGTGGTATCCCTGATTATTCCTTGACCTTTCCAGACAAGTCTGTGTATGTGCAGACTTGTGTTTACTGGAATCATTATGCTCAGTACCTGGATGCCCTTGCCCAGAGGACAATGTAAACATGTGTCCTTCCAAAATTATTCACCCTACTGATTATATCTAAAGATAATAATTCCAATACAGTAGGTCCTCGGGTTACGTAGGAGATCTGTTCCTACAGTGCGAGGTATTGCGATTTTCGCTGTAGGTCGGAACCCACCTACATAAGCACCTACATCACTCACATGGAGCACATACACAGCAGTAATGAAATGAAACAGTAAAAAAAAAATTAAAAGAAAGGTAACAATTTCTGATCTTTACTTGTGGTAAATAAATAATAAAAAACAGAAAGCACATTTGTACATACATCGAAATGACAGAACTTTTTATTTTTATAAATAAATGGGAGATGGCGATGTAACCATGAAACTATGCACATGAAATCTGACATAACCTAAGAACTCCCTGTAAAGGCCTAACGAAGCAGGCAATAGAGGCTGCTCTGGCTACTAAAGCCAGGGGCCCCTTAGCCGTCTGTTGCACAGTAAAACTGTGCCTGAGTAATCTGCTCATCCGTTGTTCAGGACCTACTGGTCAACCCCAGCAGGAGGTATCATGCAACCTGACTTCAAATTATACTATAGAGCTCCAATAATCAAAACAGCATGGCATTGGCAGAGAAACACTCACACAAATCAATGGAACAGAATAGAGATCCAGCTATAAAATCACATGTATATGGACAGATACAGACAGTAGAAGAGCACTACAATGGACATGAAGCTTGAAGAGAACGTTTTTCATATGCCTAGAAACACTGAGCTCACTTTTCAAATGGAGACCAAATGACTTATTGTTCTAGATTTATCTGATTTGTGGGGGAATTGTAGTTAATATCTAGTAACAATAATTACCCTGGATAAATAAGAGGTTTAGTTAGAAAGTAGGATGATGTTCATGAGATTCTTGAACCAGAATCTTGTTCTCAATGGGAACCAGTAAAGATCAATTGGGCACATAATTAGATACTTTCTCTCATGTGCTCGGCACTGTGAATGTGTGTCAGTCTGAGTCCTCCAAGTAGCAGATTTGGAGGATTCACCCACAAAAAACTAAATGGGGGAGGAAACAGAAGTGGTAGTGAGAGCTTTCAGACTGCCATGCTGGGAAAGGACAGTGAGAAGGAAGGCGGGCTGAGCTGGGAAGAGCCCCACACCAGCACAGCTCTGAGAGAACTTTTCCCTGAGTAAAGAACGCCCGCCAAAGGATCCCTGCCATTCAGGAGTCACCCACAACTGGTCACCTGTGCCATGACCAGTCATTGTCTAGGAGCAGTTGGGGTAAGTGTGGCCTCAGCTCAAATGCAATGGCATATCCAGAAAGGTGGTACCCAGGGCTCCTTGTAGCTGTGCTCCCTATTGCAAGTGATCTTGAAGGAGCACTTCAATGGAGAGAAGATAGTAAAATAGTAATCCCTGCCACCAAGGAATTGATAGTTATTGAGTTCTGGGGCTCCCCTTTCAGATCTCAGTAATCCAATCAGAACCTCTGCACTTTTATTTTAATATGAAAGGTCAGATGATGGTTTTGCCTCTTCTACTCCAGCACAGTAATGAAAATGCCTCGCAGTAGTCTGTCCTTAGCAAAGACAGATGGGCCTGCTTTTGGATTTCCTGTGACGTGTAGCTCCCCCGTGGGTCTGGTCATAGGGCAGATCATGTCACGGTCAGCTCAGGCTGGCAGCCTGGCACACCCCACTGTTCAACCCAATTTATCAGCCACTTTCCTCACACACTCAGTTTGAATGAAAAAAATCTAATTTTTTTCTTACTGGTTGTTGTTTGTCAATGAACTCCTATATTAAAAAAAAAAAAAGGTTGAAATAATGATTTCATCTGGCTAGGAGCTACGAGTTGAATATTTTGTTACCTGCAGCTGATAGCATTCTGATGGACACGGTTGATAAGCAGGAATCTGAGCAGAGGAAGTGAGTGGTCTTGCATTGAGGCTTGCTAAACCCCTCTGCCCACTCAGGTCCACCAGATGTGATGTCTCCCTGACACTGTGGGTTCTGCTAAATCCTAAAGAAATATTTTGAAGACTCCTTCTTGCATAGAAGCACAGCATGTTTCTCAGTTAAAATTCCAGGCTGGTCACATAGACTTAGGTGTCCATTTAATTTATCCTCTAAACTGACAGGCTGTTGGAAATAAAAGAAGTGCAATCCACAATTACTGCAGAATGATAGGTGTACATCTGGATTGTCTCACAAACCAGGCAAATGCTGCACTTGACTTTCTCAGTTTGCCTCACTCAGTGGTTTGCATGCAGTTTTCACCTTCTCCCATTTATACCGTGTTGTTTCTTTGTAGCTATATTGGGAGAGAGCATGGGTGTGTCCAGTTCTGGTGTCACACACTTTGCCTTGTGATTTCAGCTCCCAGGCCTCTGCCAGATGCAACTTCCACCAGGTAAATGGCTCCCTTGCATCCTTGACATCTGTGACCCTGCAGGCATGTGTTTACCGGCATGTCCGTGACAGAACACCTATTTCCCTTCCATGACAAGTCCTTGCTGGCCAGCTCAGCAAAGTGAGAGGAACAAAGTAATATTGATCTTATTCTATCAGCAAAGGGATTGGAGGAAAGTTTTAAGGTTTTTGTCTTCCTTGTTCACTAGAACATTTCTTCATGGCACAAGGACTGGATTTGCTGAGTTAAAAAAAATATTAGTTTCTTTTTTTTTTTTTTCTTTTTGGTACAACCTGGTTCATGAGGGATATATGTGGGTGTGCATTTTGGGGGTTTAGCAAAAATAATGATAAAACCACTAAGTTGTCATTCATTATTTACCAAATTAAGAAGGGATGGATTTTTTATTCACCTTTCATAAGATAACAGTCCTGGTGAGTGAGACTCCAGCACAGAGGAGGGGACACAGGCAGCTGCCTCAACTCACCCTTCCTTAGACCTTCCTCTGCTCCACACAATGCAGCGGCTCTGCCAAGTCTTTAAACTTTTATTTGGGGGACAGAGTGATGACATCTTTCAGGAAGAACACATTGTTTTTTGTTTTTTAAAATATATTTTTATTGTTGTTATTATTACAGTTACCTCCCATTTCCCACTCTTTTTAACTCCCTTCTCCCAGACCCTTCCCTTCCTCCCCACTTCCAGGTCTTCACCATCCTATCAGCCCTGTCCATGGACTATGCTTATACGTATCTAAGTTCTTTGGTTTATCTCTTCTCGCACTCCTCTCTAACCCCACATCACTCTGTTCCATGCCTCCATACTTCAGGTCCTATTTTGTTGTTCAATTCATTTTGTTTATTAGATCCCACAAATAAGTGAGATCATGTGATTTTTTTTTCTGAGATTGGCTTAGTTCACTTAGCATAATATTTTCCAGGTCCATCCTGCTGTCTCAAAGGTTAAGAGATCTCTCTTTTTTATAGCTGCATAGTATTCCATAGTGTAAATGTCCCACAGTTTTTTTATGCATTCATCTACAATGGGCACTTGCGCTGTTTTCAAATCTTAGCTATTATAAATGACACTGCTATGAGCATAGGGGTGCATATATTCTTTCTGATTGTTATTTTGGGGTTTTTAGGATATATTCCCAGAAATAGGATTGATTGGTGGGTCAAACAAGTTCCATTTTTAATTTTTTGAAGAAACTTTATTCTGTTTTCCACCAATCTGCATTTCCACTAGCAGTGAACTAGTATTCCCTTTTTTCACACTCTCCCCAGCACTTGTTGTTTGTTGATTTTTATGATAGTTATTCTGACAGGTGTGAGGTGATATCTCATTGAAGTTTTAATTTGCATTACTTTGATGATTATGACTTTAAACATTTTTTCATATGTCTCTTGGCCATTTGTATGTCCTCCTGGAGAAATGTCTATTCAGGTCTTCTGTCCATTTTTTAATTGGATTGTTTGTCTTCCTTTTTGTTGAGTTGTATAAGTACTTTATATATTTGGGGTATTAACTCCTTATCAGGTGTGGCAATATGTTCTCCCATACAGTGGGTTCCTTTTTCATTTTGATGTTGGTTTCTTTTGCTGTGCAGAAACTTTTTATTTTGATGTACTCCTATTTATTTATTTTCTTCATAGTCTCCTTTGCCCTCCAAGATGCATCTGTAAACATATTGTTATGTGAGATGTCTGAGATTTTACTGCCTATGTTCTACTCTAACATTTTATGGTGTCACACCTTACAGTTAAATCTTTTATCCATTTTGAGTTTATTCTTTTTTATCTTTTTAAATAGAAATTATCATTTAAAGGATGTTTCAAATGTTTGAAAGGAATATTAGTATTTAAACTAAAGCTACAGCATTTTAATATTCTGATCAGAGCTGATTAGTTAACAAAAGTGGTTATTAGAAAACAACTAGGTAGGCCTTTCATTAATGCACAAATAAGCCAAAATAATATTAATATTTTCTGCACTTTCCTAATATGCATGTACACAATAGCATTCAAACACTGACATGTTCCCCCATGCTACTGAATTTTCTTAATTACACCTTGTATTCATTGGTATAAAAACAGGAGGAAAAAAGAAAATGTAGGAAGCAGAAAATGAATTGGTTGTCTGATTGCATGAAATCAGGGTCACTGGCTCTTAGCTAGTCAGTTGGATATTTTTCAGGCCTTTTCTGCTTCTCAGAACATACACTGCCCTTTGGAGCACAGTCCTGGTGCTCTCCCAATTGTCCTCCTTCCTCTCAGTGCTCTTCCTTCATATGCTGTCTTCATCTCTGCGAAAACCAAAGCTCTGGCCCGTGTGGATCATTTGGTTACAACTTGAAACCATGCACTGAAAGTTGCTGGTTGATTCCCAGTCAGGTCGCATGTCTAGGTTGCAGGTTTCAATCCCTGGTTGGATGGGTGAATTGAGTTTATTATTGTGTTTGCTGTAAGTTGGTGGTCTACATTCATCTTTTTGCATGTGTCTGTCCAGTTTTTCCAACAGCCTTTGTTAAAGATGCTGTATTTATTTTTTAATTAAATCTTTATTATTCAGATTATTACATTTGTTTCTCTTTTTTCCCTCCATAGCAACTCTCCACCCAGCTTCCACCCCTCCCTCTGCCCTTAGCTCCCTCCCATTGATCTCATCCATAAGTGTATGATTTTTGTCCAGTTTCTCCCTGTACACCCCTCACCCCTTTTCTCCTGAGAATTATCTGTGCTCCAGATTCTATTATATTCACCAGTTTATTCTGTTGATCAAATTTTTAATTCAGTTAATTTTTAGATTCACTTGTTGATAGATATGTATTTGTTGTTCCTAATTTTTTGGCTTTTACCTTTTTCTTCTTCCTCTTCTAAAAGAGTACCTTTCAGTATTTCATATAATATTGGTTTGGAGTTGATGAACTCCTTTAGCTTTTTCTTATCTGTGAAGCTCTTTATCTGCCCTTCAATTCTGAATGTTAGCTTTGCTGGATAGATTATTCTTGGTTGTAGGTTCTTGCTATTCATCACGTTGAATATTTCTTGCCACTCCCTTCTGGCCTGCATCGTTTCTGTTGAGAAATCAGCTGACAGTCATATGGGTGCTCCCTTGTAGGTAATAAACTGTTTCTCTCTTGCTGATTTTAATATTCTCTCTTTGTCTTTTGCTCTTGGTATTTTAATTATGATGTGTCTTGGTGTGGTCCTCTTTGGATTCCTTTTATATGGGGTTCTGTGTGCTTCCTGGACTTGTAAGTCTACTTCTTTTACCAGATGTGGGAAGTTTTCAGTCATTATTTCTTTAAATAGATTTTCAGTATCTTGCTCTCTCTTCTTCTTCTTGCACCCCCACAATTCTGATGTTGGTATGCTTGAAGCTGTCCCAGAGGCTCCTTACATTATCTTCACATTTTTGGATTCTTTTCTCTTCTTGCTTTTCCAGTTGAATGTTTTCTGCTTCTTTATATTTCAAAGTTTTGACTTGATTCTTGCCTTCTTCTAGTCTGCTGTTAGGACTCTGCATAATATTTTTTATTTCAGTCAGTGTCTCTAGTTGGTCCTTTTTCATCTCCTCTAGGCTCTTGCTAACTTTATCCAACTTTTCTAGCATATTCTTGAAAAACCTTATAAGCGTGGTTTTGAACTCTATATCCAGTCATTTTTTTCCCTCCATTTCTTTTGTTTGTGTTCCCTTCCCTTGTCTCCCACTATGCCGGGAGAACTTCTGTGTTGGATTCAGCCTTATGATACCAGACTTGCAATACCGAAGAAGCCTCTGTTGAGCTTGGGATGGGTGGAGTCTCAGGGCTTAAGGCACCGCCTTGCCTTCCAGTCGGCCCCGCCCTCCACGGCCCCTGAGTCTCACGTGACTGGGTAATTGCTGGAGAGGTCCTTGTGCATGCGCACTCCTGCAGTGCCTCTAGACTGCTGTCTTTCCAGCTCCCCTGTGCATCAGGACCACAGGAGTCTAGGTCTCCAGGGTTTCACCTGAAACAGAGGCCCAGTGGGCTCAGAAATGGCACAGTTGGGAGGGTCTGTCTCCCGCCCACTCTCGAAAGCCAGCAGCACAATCAGCAATCTGTCATCCACACAGTGCCGTGCGCGGGCACAACCAGACCTCTGATATTTTGCGACTCCCCTAAATTTTCATGCACCTCTCCCTTTTCACAGTCCAAACTCCCCCTGTATGAGTTTTGGTTGGATCTGGGGTTTAGTGTCATAAGACAAGGGGTTCAATGCTGTTGGGAGTCTCCATTTCCCTCCCGCCAGAGAAAGCCAGCCAGGTACTTGGGCACCCACTCTCTCAGCGCGTGCGTCTCCATACCTCAGCTTTTTGTAGTTCCTCTGGGTTTCTGTGAGTCCCTCTCTTTCCTTCTAGTTGTAGAACTTACACTTTCCTGTGGTTCTGGATGATGTCCGTTCTGTCTTTTCGTTGTAGTTTTGAAATTGTTGTGCGAGGTAGCAGTGTAGGTGTTTACCTATGCCGCCATATTGGATTCTCTCCAAAGATGCTGTCTTTACTTCATTGTATGTTCTTGCTTCCTTAGTCAAACATTAATTGACATAATAGTGTCGGCCAATTTCTGGGTCCCTGTTCTGATCCATTGGTCTATATGCCTGTTCTTGTGACAGTACCAGGCTGTTGGGGTTAAAATGGCTTTGAAGTATAGCTTGATATCTGGTATTGTGATCCCTTCTACTTTGTTCTTCTTTCTCAAGATTGCTGCAGCTATTTAGGATCTTTTATAATTCCATATAAATTTTTGTAGTGTTTGTTTCAGCTCTGGGAAGTATGCTATTAGTATTTTTATAGAGATTTTATTCAATCTATAGATTGCTTTGGGTAAATAGATACTTTAATGATGTTAATTCTTCTAATTAATAAACATGGTATATGCTTCCATTTGTTTGTAACATCTTCTATTTCTTTTTTCAATGTCCTATAGTTTTCCAAGAATAGGTCTTTTACTTTCTTGGTTAAGTTTATTCCTAGGTATCTTAATAACTTGTATATTTTTTGTTGCCATGGCAATTGGGATACATTTTTTAGTTTCTCTTCCTGAGAATTCATTATCCTACATAATAAAAGGGTAATATGCAAGTAGACCAAATGACAGAACTATCAACCAACCAATCAAGGCATACTATTCTAATGATATGCTAAGGATGCTCAACTGCTTGCTATGACATGCATTAACCACCAGGGGGCAGATTGTCAACTGATCGACCGGTCGCTATGATGTGAACTGATCACCAGAGGCAGATGCTCCAACTAGTAGGTTAGCTTGCTGCTGAGGTCCTGCTGATCTGGACTGAGTAAGATGGGCCAGACATGCTCTGGAGCTGTCCTGTGTCCCTCCCTAGCCTGATCGTGCACCAGTGAGGTCCCTCAGCCTGGCTTGTGTCCTCTCATAATCTGGGACCCCTGGGTGGATGTTGGAGAGCCAGTTTCAGCCTGATCCCATAGGCCACTCCCATTGGGAGGGCGGAGGATACAGTGCTCATGGCTTGTAAGCACTGCTAAGACAGCGTGAGCCACCTTAATGGGAACTAATTGGGCGTGAGCACACACCATGGACCAGGATAAGCAGGAGCAGCAGGTAGGAGCTGCAGGTGGTATTGGACTGCAGGTTTCATCCTGATCCCTGCAGGCCACCCCAGAGGGATCCCATCCATGCACAAATTTGTGCACCAGGCCTCTAATTAGTGTATAAAAATGCCATCGATTTCTGGATGTTAATTTTGTATCCTGCTATTTTACTAAATTCATTTATTAAGTCTAGTATATTCTGGTGTGAGGGAATGACTCAGAACAGGAAATCTCAGAGCCCTCAACCCTGGCTTATGCTTACACAGCTTCAGTCCACTCTTCCCTCCCTTTGCTATAGTCCAAGGTGAGTGGCTGCACATGAAATTTTGTGAGTAGACTTTTCTAGTTGACTCTCCCTGGCAACAACAACCCTACTGCTTTTCACAGCCAGATGTTATGTGGGCACCTTTCTCAGTTCTGGTGCTCTGTGCTGGGGAGCCCAGCTTGGGCATTAAATTCCAGAGTCCTCAGTGGAAAACCCTCCACAGCTAAGATGTCTTTCCAGAACTTCAGCTGCTGTCTGTGGGAGCTTGGCCAGCCCTTTCCCACCTCTGTCCTTCCTACCAGTCTCTGTGTGGTCTCCACTTTCCATCCTTGGTTATCAGGGTTCTCTCCAGCTAGTATTCAGTTGGTTATTTGGGATTTTTTTTTTTTAGTTGTATTTCCAGGTAGGTCCTAGGAGCATGTATGTATTGTCTGCTTACTCCACTGTCATTTTAAATCAAAGTTCACATTTTAAAGATTTATTATTTTGCCTATAGAAAAAGAGCAAACTAACCCAAACTTTGACTAGGTCATTTTGGTGGCAAATGGGAGCATGGAGAATTAATACATTTGTTTTATGCACCATTTGCATTTGGTGGCCTTTTCTGTATATTTTTTTTCTTTAATTACAAAATGGAACAGATTGTTATAGAAACTTTGGAGATAATAGAACACACACACAAACTCTGCCATTCCAAGAGTCAAATATTACCACTCTAAATATCTGAATGTATTTTCTTCTAACCTTTTCCCAATACATATAGGTAGACTTTGTATGTGTGCATATACACAAATATTTTAATCAAATCATATCATATTGCAAATTTCACTTTTAATATTACACCCAGGGCTTTTGAAAGGGAAGCTGCAATACAGGATTCTTAGTGGCATCTGATTCCATGAGCTTGTGGACCAGGACTGAGCAGAGGAAGATGGCCAGGATCCTACCACTGACTATTTTTGCTCTGTTGAAATCACCAGGACTGCATACTCTAACATGTGGGCTCTAGCAAGAGCCTGATTATTACATTACATGGGAATGAAGCTAATTTGGTGTCAGAGATCATATTTGTGTGTGGACACAGGCTATTTCCCCTCAGGAGCTAAGGAAGGTTTTTATAAGTGAATGTTGATTCAGTATATGTATGTGAATTACACTTGTTTTCAGCTCAGCATGCTCAGAAACATGGGTGCATGGTGCCTTGCTGACTAGCAAAACGCCCAGCTGCCACTCCACTTGCGTGTGGGTAGCTCGGCAAACAGATCACTTGGCTGGGCTTTTCCTATTTTAGAGACAGAAAACATAGATTGTCCCTGAAAAACTGAGCTGATTTGTGTGCTGCAAGGCCCTGCACATGTGCAGGCAGGTGCTGCTCCTTGTACTCAGAGCAATGTTGACACATGTCTTCTCACATAAGTAAGTGTCCCCCTCTGAGCAAACTCCTTTAGCTAGAACACAAGTTCATTTGCCAAGGAGGAAAAGGCCACATTAGCCTTCCCCCATAGATCTTACTATGTATAACCCCAGACGCGGGGATCTTTCACATTTACACATACATGTTGACCTAATCTTGGAATTTAGTATAATATCATGTGCTGGGGATGGTAACAGAGGTAGGGTGGGAAAGACATTTTGTAGTTCATCTAGATGTAAACAACAGAACTGCATTGTTATTTATATAAAAATGCTCATTTTGTCTACAAATCATTGGTTCTCAATGGAGTGACTATGCCTTCCAGGGCACATTTGTTAATATAGAGCTAGCAAGAATTATCTGACCCTAAATATCAAATGTGCTGAGGTTGAGAAACTCTGGTATACATTGTGATAAGACTGAATGGGTAGATGAGTTTAACAGGTCTTTAATTCTCGATACTTTATGATATTCTGACATTATGAAATGTGTGCTGACCACTGGACTGCGCATCCCAGGACTTGCCCTCTTTTAGAGATAGCAAAAAGCTAGGTTGCTAAGCAACTAGATCAATCCTGCGGCTGTGATCCCAACTACTTCCTTATCTAATAGTCCCAAGTGAAGCCATATTTCCTCTATCCTAATTTATCCCATGGCAAGTGACCAGCCAGCTAGAGACCACATCTATAGACTAAACAAATCCACAGGGATTATTCAAACTAACAGTCCTAACCTGTGTACCTGCCCTTCCTCGCCTTTCCTCCCCTTTTCCATGGAGACCCCAGGAAAGGCTCTGGCTTAGGCTTTCCCTTTGGTTCTATCTCTTCCATTTGATAAGAAGCTGGTGCTTCTGCTATGGCTCCAGTTGGCCTGTGGTGCCCCTCCCTGACATATTCTTCTTTCTTCTTGGCAGCAGGCACTTCACAATAGCACAGCCAGCTTTGGCATTCTCAGAACAATGAATGAGTCATGAAAACATCCCGTCTCTCCATCTTCCCATCTGGTGTGTTTCTGGGGAACTCTACTTTTCAAAAGTAGTATAGAAACACCCCACATACTTCCTCAGGGCGCTCCTTCCCTGACGCTCTTCCTCCAGCTCCCGATAGTAAGTCTGTTTGCTAATTTCCTTTTCCCAGAAGCTTTTGAGCTCATGACAAGTTTCACAGCAAAAGACTTCCCGACGGATATATTGATTGTTCATCCTCTAAAATTAAACAAAAACAAAAGAACAAATTTCAGCCCCTCAAAGCCACTCTAATTTGGGAGTAGTGAAAGGTGGGTTTGAATCCAGACATTGCCTTTTATACTTTTAGTGAGTCTGAACAAGTCACACAGCCACTCTGAGCCTGTTTTCACAGCTGTAAATGTGGGTAGTAATCAGAAAATATCGCAAAAAGATTTGAAATGAACAAAAAGGTGTTGAGTAACTGTTCAGATTATCTGGTTATATATAGCCTGGGCACTTTCTTTGACCTTGAGCTGATTTACAACTCTATAAATTATTTAAAAAAATATGTTAGTACCAGTCATTCTTGGAATTAAATTCAAATAAAATTTTGTCCAGTGGAATGTAATTTATATCCCTATGGATACCAACCAATTTTTCATAAACTTGTAAAATTCATCTCAGTATTCTTTATTGCCTATATATGTTTTTTAAAATTCTCCTTTAAATACATTGTAATATCTTACTAGTTACCTCATTAATTATTTATGAAGCTTGGTACAATACTCAAAATGTTTATTTTACATTCTAGGAGAGTCATGATTTTAACTTTGTTAAAAATTATCCTTTAACTGTTGCTTTACAGTTCCATATGAAATGGATAACATATAAAAATAGTAAATAGGCACTCAACAAATGTTATGCTCTTTCCATTCTTCCTCAGGGAATAATAATAACCTTTATGGCATATTGAGCACCTAGTGTGATATGGGCATTTTACACATACAGGTTTCATTGGATCCTAACTACAACTTGGAGATCGGTGATTCCACACTCATTGGTCTGATGAGAGAACTGAGAAAATTTGTCTGTCATCTCATTACTGAACATGAAGTAATGGGAATTTGAACTTAGGTTTGTCCATCTTCAAAGCAGATGCTCTCTTCTCCATCGATCCTCATGATAAGAGATGGTCACAGGGAGCTTAGGAGGAGGACAGATGACTGTTGCCATTATTATTAATTTGGTCCAAAACTTGTGCTCTGAGCCCAAGTTTCCTTATCCATGAAATGGAGGTTAAATGTGATCATATAGAGGAAACTTCCCAACACACTGCCATTCACTTCCCAACATTCGTCTACCCAAAAGCAAATGCTTGTTCTTGGGAGCTCACAGTCTATGTCTTTTCCCTTCCAGGGAATCACCACTTACGTTCTCACTGTCTCTAGTTTACGTATGATATTAAGTGCTTTGCTCATTATTGAATCAGCCTATATTTAAGGTTTACCTATCTCTGTTGCTGGGCAGATGAGACTAAAAATTCTTCAATCTCAAGGGCAAGATGCTTCCTTTCTTGTCCAAGGTCCAGTGTTGGGCTGTGTCCAGAGAAGCCTTTAGCAAAAGGTCTTGGTTGTGAGTTTCACCCTTACACTGTTTAGGATGTACATTTGAGTGTCACCGTGAACAGTCACTGAGGGATACCCGATACCTAAGAAGTGGTTATGTTACTACAGTTGACAGCTGCCATTCTGCTAAAGACTCAGTACCCCATGTTATTACTCAGTCTAACTGCTTGTTTTGCTGGGAACTGCTAGAACCTGAAGTACAGCATTTAAGATCATGCTGACTTGTAAGAACTACTACAAGGAGAAATGCATTCTGTTTTAGACAGCTTCTAACATCGCCCACCCCCCCCTTTTTATTTGTTTTGGATTTCTTGCTCCATTTACTATGTTCAATACAAGAAGCACAGTAGAAGCTGAGATAATCTGCTTTGATAGCAATTTTAGAAAAACATCAAAATAAAGCAGGGAGCAGGGAATGAATGGTGTCCAGTTTTCCCTGTGGGTCCTGACTGTTACTCTCTGCACCTGTAGAGGGCTCTGAGGAGAACAATAAGGTATCACTTTTTCAAGTCGTTCTCTCAGTGGGACCAGGGAGAAGGGAGAGCGCTGTGATCTCCTTGAGATACATCCGTGCTACTTTTCAAGTCACAGAAATAAATCCTAAGTAATGTGCAGACATGTAATCTATCAGGTACCTGAAACCTCCCAATTCACTTAAAAATCTTCAAGATAAAACTCATATATTTTTCCTGAGGAATTTTTCAAAATAAGTTGTTTCCATTCTGTTCTTAAGCAACTTTTAAAATAAACCCCATTTATATTTTTGCAGTCATTCATCTAAATTTCAGTTAGCTGCTTTCATCCCATGGTGTTTGCAAATGGTAGGGAAATAGACTTTCCAGGGGACCTCTCCTGAGATTCTCTAAGAACATAGGATTTTTTAATTGATACGCAGACAATTGTGTTTCCCCTCACCCTCAATGGCACAAAACTCAGCAGCAGCAAGTGTAAATAACTATAATGGCTAGAAGTTCACATGAATGAGTCATTCTGGTTATCTTCACAATAAACACTTAGGAATAGTAGCTGCTTTCCCCTTTAAGAATATCTATCAGGATCACTGAGTTTGCTTTTTGTGTCCCCAATTTTGATATAAACATGGGTACAGAGACATATTTCTCTTTTTTAAGATAGACAATAGGGTAAAGGCATTGGTATTGGCAATGATGCCCAGTCCTGGGGTGGCAACAAGGAGTGACAGTGATTTAGGGATGAAGCAAGATTTAGGCCCTCAGCTCCTGGCTCGAGGGCTGCTGGTCTGTGACCTCTAGCTTATTGTTATGCTCTTCACAGAACACATGTTGAATGCCTTCAGTCCTCAAAGTGCTATATAGTCCTCATTCATTTCTCACAAGCTCACTCTTGGCCACATTTGCAGAGGATGTGCAAAAAGGCAGGCCATTGCCTAAGGTCACCTCAATGAAGGGGATGGAGTTGAGATTCAAGCCCTGCTCAATTCTAACACCTGTGCTCATCCCTGGAACATGATTTAGTAATCAGCCACAAAGATGGCACTTGTGGAAAGAGCTGGGTGGCTCTAAAAGTATACCTCCTGGTTAAATTGTTCTGAGTAAAGTGAAGGCTGGACTAGATGAACTTTTTTCAAGATCAGTCCATGCTATTACAGTGAGACAGACTTCCTTTTCTCTCTTTAATACCATTTGTCAGAGGAGCACACTGCAAGCAGTTTTATGTGTTTCATGGTAAGGACACACACACACACACACACAATGCTCATGGGACGTTGACTCTTCCTACACCAGCACTTTGGAAAATGTAACTCTCACCATCCTGCAGGAATGCCCCTTCCATCACCCTGCAATTCTGCTTCTACAGGTGCTAAGGACATGGCTGCCACCTCATTTCTTCTCAGGTGGACCTTGTCACTTGGGATGTAAACACCTTAAGGAATGATGCTCCTTGGTCCAGGTGCTAAGATGAGGACAGCTTTTGGTGAAATTTGCTAGGTGTCTCCTTTCATCCCCACTCTGGGCCCCACTGGACAGAGATCAAGACGAGATTTCTTTTGTCCCCTTTTTTCCTTCACAGATGGAAGTGGGAGCAATGTGTGCAAATGCTGCTCTTCTGGTCAACACATTTTAGAAAACATTTTTTTAAAAATCTCTTCCACATTTCAGTCAATCTCTTTGAATTTAAGTCTTGAGTCCCTGTCCACAGTTTTCCCTCCAATTAATATCCTTCAAAGCCATTTCAGACTTTGCAACAATGTGATATTTGAGACTTAAAAAAAAGGTACAAGTGAAATAAAAGGCCACCTGGGGAAGTAAGAGAGAAACATATATCCTTTCTACAGCATAAATACCTTATATTGAAAAAAGAGGCTTTTTCTGTGAATTACCTGAAGATTAGCAGCCAGAGTGCCTAATATGAAATAGAATCTGGCCCACTGTAAATGCTTATCATCATCATCATCATCGATGCTCATAGCAAACTCATTGCTATCTCATTTAATTCTCAACATATTGTGCTAGTTTCTATTCCCGTACTTGTGGGTGAGGACGTAAATCTGGGAAATGAGTGACCGTCCCTTAGTCTCAGAACCAGGAATCTAGCCCAAACCTGCTGCCCTCACAGACCCGGGTCTGTCCACGCACTGGGTGCTGACATGACACATAAGTAACAGTGAGCCACACATCCTCCTCTGCAGATGCCAGTGAGATACTGAGAATTGTCTTCATGATAACCGTAGCTCTGGGAAGCATGTCTTATCACTTCCCCAGTTACCAGATGAGAAGCCAGGTTGAGAAGTTCTAAGTGCTTGTCAGTATCACAGAACCAGTAAATGCTGGTGCTGAGCTCTGAACCTACACTACCTGGTTCCAAAGGTCCTGTCATCACCTCCCATAGTTTGAACTGCCTTCCTCAGTCATTTGAAAGAATGAGTACCTGCCTTAGAAAAGAAGGCTAGTTAGTGTCTGTCATCAAAAAGGCTAATCACCACAAAAGCCCTGCCAGGGCATTGCTTAGACCCACCCACCTCTAACTGGTGCTGTCAGTCCTGTGAGCTTGATCTGGGGTCTTGGTCACTAGATCAGACAGTAGCCTTGTAGAAGACAAAAGCCCTGGGCACCCAGCTGGGAATGAGGACCAGTAAGATCATATATATTCATCTAGTTAGTTGATTGGCTCAAAAATTAAATTTCCAACTGCTGTATAGCTCAAAATTGGGTCCATGTACAAACTGGAATATGGACTATCACAGGATTGTATGTACATTAAACTTCCTGATGTTGACAACTGTGCTCTGATTATGAAAGAAAATGGCTGTGTTCTTAGGACATTCACAATAAAGTATTTTGAGGTGAAAGCTCATGATGAGTCAACTTATTCTCAAATAGTTAGTCAAACTATGTAGAAAGATAAAGCAAATCTTAGAGCAAAGTAGGTGGTGGAGGGTGTACTTGGGTTAACAGTATATGAAAATTCTTTATTCTGGTAATGTTTTGCAGTCTTTAAATTATCTTCAAATAAAAATGAAATAGATAAAAATTACTCTCCTCTTCTTTCAAGAGAAAAATGATTATTTGGCTTGCTTCTCTCAATTTTACCCCTCTCCTTATCCCAAACTTTTGTGCAATACACAAACCTCTGTAGATAAACATCAGACAATTTTACCTTTTGACATTCTTTGAAGTGATCATTTTTAATGCCAAGAGTAACCAAAGGCTTAAGACACAAGTGGGGGCATTGCAAAAACACAGAGGAACCACCTTGAAAGAGCTCCCGATAGCCAAAATTGCAAGCAATTTGAGCAGCAAAGTAAGTAACATGATATCAGTTACAACTGAAAGAATGAATCCAAACTAATATAAATTATTGAAATAAATAAATGAGGGAGGAGCAATTATTGTTTTCAGAACTATTCTGATCAATAAATGTAGAAGAAATGAAGGGATATAAAATCTCCATGAGGATATCACAGTAATAATTGTTACAGACAGGATCCATTGATGTATAATAATAAAAAGGTAATATGCTAATTAGACCACATAGACCAGAAATCTTCCAGTCATCCAATCTTCCTTCCAGACAAAACCATAGTGGTGGGGGCTGAGGCAGAGGCAGTTAGAGGCAATCAGTCTGGCAGGGGAGGGCAGCTAGGGGTGATCAGGCAGGCAGCATGGCTATGGGCAATCAGGCAGGCAGCATGGCTCTGGGCAATCAGGCAGGCAGGTAGAAGTAGTTAAGGTCAATCAGGCAGGCAGACAGGTGAGCAGTTAAGAGCCAGTGGTCCTGGATTGTAAGAGAAATGTCTGACTGCCGATTTAGGCCTGAACCAGCAGTTGGACATCCCTCAAGAGGTCCCAGATTAGAGAGTATGCAGGCTGGGCTGAGAGATCCCCCCCTCTTGAGCACAAATTTCATACCAAAAACAATCCAATAATTAATAAATAATAATAGAAGAATAAACTCTGTTTTGTGTGTGCACAACTGTAAATCCACCTTTGCTCCACCCTGTGAGTATATGACATTTTTGTTTCTGCAAGCAGGACCGTGCTACATGTACTGTTCTGCATTCTGATGTTTCCACTTAAGAAAGTATCTCCTGGCCAGCCCACATGGGTTTCATAGCCTCCTTGTTGTGGGTATGCCATAATTCATTCAACCAGTCTTATACCGATGGACATTTAAATTCATTCCTGTTTGTGTCTACTACACAAA
>PVJN01038041.1:0-20575 GCA_004026805.1 Lasiurus borealis
CCAGGTACGTGCCCTTGACCGGAAATCGAACCCTTGACCCAATGGTGTGCAGGCCAACGCTCTAACCACTGAGCTCGCTGGCCATGGCAGATGACATTAATTTTAATAATATATTTAAATTAACCCCATGTTAGCATGCAATCTATATACGATTATTTCTGGGCTATTTTATATTTCTTTTCTTCCCTCCCCCTCTTTTTTTTTTTTTGTAAACTACAGTTAACATTCAATATTATTTTATATTAGTGTCAGGTATGCAGCATAGCGATTAGACCAGCCTCACGTCCGATGGTCAGTGGCTAACAGCTACCGTGATGGAGAGGGCCCAGACGACCCCGGAAGGTTCCAGATCCCCCAGGTGCCGGGGCTGGAGCTCAGAGGAAGAAGGTGACGTCAGTGGAAGCAGGCCTGCCGGTCCAGGCTGTGGTTAGGTAACCAGAGCCCAGAACGCGCGTGAGTGAGTAAATAGGGCTGCACGCTCCGTCCCGGGCCCTCCTCCCAGCTCCTGAGAAAGGTCAAGTGCTTTCCCTCTGCGGCCGAGTCAAAGGCAATGGGGCAGGAGGCCAGTGTGGAGACAGGGAGAGGACTGGGCACAGTTTCTGTGTGGTTTCTGGGTGCCCGCTCTCCGTGTCGCTCTTCCCTTCACCTCTCCCACCCTGACTGTGGGTGCTTCTCTGCTCTGCGCCCTCTTCTCTCCCCACAGGACACCCTGCTCCTGGGAGCTCTTTTTTAAAAAAATATATTTTTATTGATTTTTCACAGAGAGGAAGAGAGAGGGATAGAAAGTTAGAAGCATCGATGAGAGAGAGACATCGATCAGCTGCCTTCTGCACACCCTCCACTGGAGATGTGCCCGCAACCAAGGTACATGCCCATGACCGGAATAGAACCTGGCACCTTTCAGTCCGCAGGTCGACGCTCTATCCACTGAGCCACACCGGCTTTGGCTCGTGGGAGCTCTCGATGTGTGATCCTGCTACGTTCAGGGCGTCTCTTCTGTGTCCCCAGAGCACCCGGCTCTCTGCGTCCTGGTTGCCTGTCTCTTGCTTAACAACCCCCTCCCCCGGGGCCTGGGGCTTGAGGGAGCCCAGCCATTGCCCCGCCTGCGCAGACAGAGCCTGGCCGGCCGGTCTGGAGCACGCAATGACTGAACACCAACCAGGCCCTCTGCCAGGCCTTGCTCTTTGCGGGTATTCTTTCCAGATACCCTCGCAAAAACTTTATTCATATTTCTTTTCTTTTCGTTTTTTTAAATATATTTTATTGATTTTTTACAGAGAGGATAGGAGAAGGATAGAGAGTTAGAAACATCGATGAGAGAGAGACATCGATCAGCCACCTCCTGCACGCCCCCCAATGGGGATGTGCACGCAACCAAGGTACATGCCCTTGACCGGAATCGAACCCGGGACCTTTCAGTCCGCAGGCTGACACTCTATCCACTGAGCCAAACCGGTTCTGGCTTATTTTCTTTTTTAAAAAAATATATTTTATTGATTTTTTACAGAGAGGAAGAGAGGGATAGAGAGTTAGAAACATCGATCGGCTACCTCTTGCATATGCCCTATTGGAGATGTGCCCGCAACCAAGGTACACGCCCTTGACTGGAATCGAACCCGGGACCCTTCAGTCCACAGTCCGACGCTCTATCCATTGAGCCAAACCGGTTTCGGCTAGTATTTATTTTCAATTCAAGACATGGCAACCAAGGCTCAGGGCCTCTAGGGGTTGACCCGAGGGGCATCCATTGAGGTCTCTTTACAGGCCTCAGAGTCGACAGGAGTCTAGAAACGTACGTGGGCTCTGCACAGCCGGGCTGTCAAAGAGGTCCTTCTCACTGTCCCAAGTCCAAAAGTCAGACGTTGCTGAGGGACATGCTTATGACACCAAGTACCAAACAGTGGGGGTCATCGTTGTGGGGGGCAAACTGATGCCTAGTGTGGGAACCTCTTTCACGTCCCACATGGTTCGGGGTTCACGTTCAGGGTTCGGGTTCTGGAGGAGGCCACACGCAAATGAAGAGAGAGACTAGGAAAGCATTAATTTGGCGATATTGGGGGCCAGGCAGGAGCCTTCCCCTAGTGACAAAAGACTACCCCCTGCTCTGGCCTTTTTCTCCCTTTTATTAAGACTCTGGGACACACCCCTGGCCTTTAGGCAGGAAATTCCCAGAACAAAAGTTTACATGAGACAAACAGGTAGAGGCTGCTTCAGCTAACAATGTTTCAACTAAACAGCAAGTGATGAGCTCTGACCTTTCAGAGCAATGAAGGTTGACCAGCCTTCTGGTCTCCTGTCCACATCTCTCTATGAGTGAGACAATGTTTGGTTTCCGGCAGCCTTGAAAGGAGTTCCAACCCGGAAGTCCAAACACTAGAAACAGGTGTGGACCAGGCTTCGCACCTGTGGTGACGATGCTCGTGACTGACAGAGGGAGAAGCTGAGGGCGGCGTTCAGGAGCCTTCTGTAGGCCAGGCTTCTGAGCCAGGCCGCTTGTGACCTGGGGCAAGTCCTCTGATCGCTCACAGGCGCTGTCCAGCCTTCCTCGGCGCCCCTGGGCCAGAGGAAACTGAATTTCTAGGTGGGGAGGGTCCGTATCTGTACTGTTAAACGTCCCCTAGGAGATTCTAGTGCTCTGAGAGGGGAGAACCAATGGGAAGTGGAGGAACTGGAGATCTCGAGCTTGGAAAAGAAGGGACACCCCAAGGGGATAGAGGGTGAGGATGGGAAGCTGCAGGAGATAAAGGCAAACTTGGCTGAGTCGTGATTGTGCTTTGGATGGGGAAGGGGGCGGGGATCCCCAGAGACTTGCTCCTGGGCTCCCACTTAGAAGCCTAATTCTCTCCCCTGCTGCCCTTCCGCAGCTGCACCACGCCCTCACCTTGACCTCGGTGCCCCCTTCCTGGCCACTGGGTCCTGGTTTCTGTCTGCTTATCTGTCCCTCCTGCCCTCCAAGCGAGGCCTGGGCAGCTCCATCCTGCACCTCAACCCCCTGATCACCCTGAAGGTGGAACTCCTAACAGCTTCCCCTCAGTTCCCTCCTGGTTAGAACCCTCCATTCCACACGCGTTCTGCCCCTCCTGCCTCGAGAGACGGGGCAGAGTCCCGAGACCCAAACAGCATGGTCTTTCATACCCGAGAGCGAATTCTCACTTGTCAGCGAGAATTCATGTGACTGGGAGAGAATGATTAACCTCGTGGCCCAGCTCTGTCTCCGTGCCCATAAAATGGGCATATTACACCTTCCGAGGGCTGTGGTGAAGATAACACGAGGCTGTGTGTAGAATGTCCTTGGATTTCAGTAGGCGATCGATAAATCTGTGTTGATTAACCAAGAAACTGGGTAATTATTACCATCATTATAACGAAGGCCTGGAGCACTTTTTAATTTTCCTCCTTTGAAAACAGTCATCCTGTGGGTTTCTACTGGCTTCATTTTGTAGATGCAGAAAAGGAGGGACAGACAAGTGATCCAGTCCTCAAGGCCCCCTCAGATCCTCGGTTTTCTCCTTCCTGTCCCCCTGAGGGGGGGGGGGACCTGGAAGCTATGGAGCTCGAGGGCTGAGAGCACAGAGCTGGCTCCAGAGGACCCACAGGGTGTCCAGTTCAGACAGAAACAGAAAAGCCAGTGACTCTCTAAAGTAGTAACTTCACACCACACACACACACACACACACAGACACACACACACACACACACATGCACACACAGCCCACAAGAACAGTTTTCAACTTGGGAGCATCCTGGAGGCTGAGAGGCGATTGTGACAAAGCAGTGCACATAGTGTGGCAGCAGGGTTTGTTCTTCACAGCGATTGGTTGCAATATTAGCATTTTCTCAGGCGGAAGGGGATTGGGTAGTGGTTACCTCATAACCATGCTGGGGACGCTGGCGTTTTGCTCATGATTTTCAGAGGCAGGAGCAGGAAGTGTGATCCAGGTCAAATTAGCATCGCTTGTCCTGCAACATCATCGAAATGAACGTACACCTGACCCGGCTGGTCTGCTCAGGGAAGACTCGAGTCCGGCCTCCGAGGTGTTGGACAAAACTCATCCTCCGAGGGCTTGGCTGGTGCATCCGGCCGAGGGGTCTGTCCCGATGGGCCGCAGGCTCTGATCCTTTGCAAAGGTGCTGGGCCGTGTCACGTGTTGACGTGTTTTCCTTGGCATTGCATGTGCGGCATTCCTGCTCATGTCAGGGGGGAGCTGAGGGGCCGGGCACACGCTCTGCCTCTGTTGTCCTCCTGTCCCTTCCGGTGCCCGGCATGGGGCTGGGCTGCCTGTGACTGAGCGTGTCGTCTTAGGGCAGGGCTGGAGCTGGGGCAGGACGGCCGCAGGAGGAGAGAGGACAGGGGAGGTGATGGTGATGGAACCTTTCTGGAAAGACACCAGAGACAGATCTACTTATGCCTGTGCTTCCTCGCCCGCTGACCAGGGGCCGCCTTACAGGGAGACCTCCAGGAAGATCCAGAACTTGGGGAGGTCTCGGGGACCCGGGGGCTGGGCTCTCCACCTCCCTTCCCCCACGCCCTGGCCTCCAGGGTCAAGGGCAGGGCGCTGAGGAATTCAGACACGTGGTCAGCCATCACGGGTCTGGGTCAGAGCTGTGGAAAGGACCTCACGTGGTTGGTTTTCCGTCCTTTAGCTTTTATTCTGAACTTCAAACAATGTTCCACCTTCACAGCCCCACAGAGTCACGGGCCTCTTTTTTTCTTTTTTCCCCCTGTGTCACGTGGTGCAGGCACCTGGTGGAAGGAGGAGCCCCAGCTGTGGGTGCGGGTTTCTCCCCAAAGTTCAACTCCCATGGCTCTCAGGCCAGCCCAGTGGCGCAGAGGCAAGTGCTCAGGGTTCCAGGCCCCGTTCTATGCCACCAGCCGGTCTGTCTCAGAGGGAGCAGCTGTCTTTAGGGGAGACACCGGACTGGAAGCAGTGGATACTGGAAGCTAAGGAAGAGGGGCACACAGCCAACCATGGGCTGCGGGAGAGCTGACCGGACCGAGCCGGCCGAAGGGAGTGAGCGGGGATCCGGAAATGCCTCTGAGGGCCCCTCCAGGCTTTGTCCCCGGCCCCCTCCTGGAGGGTTGTGCTTGGGTCCCTTGAAAGTCAGACAGCTTGCCAAAACCAGTTTGGATCAGTGGATAGAGCATCAGCCTGCGGACTGAAGGGTCCCACGTTCGATTAAAGTCAAAGGCATGTACCTTGGTTGTGGGCACATCCCCGGTAGGGGGTGTGCAGGAGGCAGCTGATTGATGTTTCTCTCTCATTGATGTTTCTAGCTCTCTATCCCTGTTCCTTCCTCTCGGTGAAAAATCAATAAAATATATTAAATGTATCCCTTTGAGCCACAAAGGGATGGGTGGGGGGAGTCTTGGGGGGAGAGAACCAAGATGGCGGCATAGGTAAACGCCTACACTGCTGCCTCGCACAACAATTTCAAAACTACAACTAAAAGACAGAACGGACATCATCCAGAGCCACAGGAAGGCTGGCTGAGTGGAAATTCTACAACTAGAAGGAAAGAGAGGGGCTCACAGAGACCCAGAGGAGCTGCAAAAAGCTGAGGTACGGAGACACGCGCGCTGAGAGAGCGGGTGCCCGAGTACCTGGCTGGCTTTCTCTGGCGGGAGGGAAACGGAGACTCCCAACGGCATTGAACCCCTTATCCTACGACACTAAAACTCAGATCCAGCTGAAACTCATACGGGGGGAGTTTGGACTGTGAAAAGGGAGAGGTGCACGGAAACTTAGAGGAGTCGCAAAAGATCAGAGGGCTGGTGGTGCGCACAGCACTGCGCGCAGAGGACTGAATGCTGATTATGCCGCTGGCTTTCATGAGTGGGCGGGAGACAGACCCTTCCAACTGTGCTACTTCTAACTCCACTAAACCCCGGTTTCAGGCAAAACCCTGGGGACCCAGACTCATATGGTCCCGGAGTGCAGGGGAGCCGGAGGGGCAGCAGTCTAGAGGCACTGCGAGAGCATGGGCACACAGGGACTGCTCCAGCGATTACCCAGTCACGTGAGACTCAGGGGACATGGAGGGCGGGGCCGACTGGAAGGCAAGGCGTTCCCTTAAGCCGTGAGACTCCACCCATCCCAAGCTCAACAGAGAGGCTTTTGCCGTTTTGCAAGTCTGGTATCATAAGGCTGAATCCAACACAGAAGTTCTCCTGGCATAGTGAAAATGCCGAGACAAGGGAAGGAATCACAAACAAAAGAAATGGAGGAAAACAAACGACTGGATTAGAGTTCAAAACCACGCTTATAAGGTTTTTCAAGAATATCCTAGAAAAGTTGGATAAAGTTAGCAAGAACCAAGAGGAGATGAAAAAGAACCAACTAGAGATGGAAAGGGACCAACTAGAAATTAAACATACACTGAAATAAAAAATATTATACAGAGACCTAATAGCAGACTAGAGAAAGGCAAGAATCAAGTCAAAAATTTGAAATATAAAGAAGCAGAAAACACTCAACTGGAAAAGCAAGAAGAGAAAAGAATCCAAAAATATGAAGATAATGTAAGGAGACTCTGGGACAGCTTCAAGTGTACCAACATCAGAATTGTGGGGATGCCAGAAGAAGAGAGAGAGAGCAAGATACTGAAAACCTATTTGAAGAAATAATGACTGAAAACTTCCCACATCTGGTAAAAGAAATAGACTTATAAGTCCAGGAAGCACACAGAACCCCGCATAAAAGGAAAATAACTGATTCCTACTTGGGTGTCCCAGGGAGGGTGTCCCTCGCTGGAAAGGGACAAATGAGAGGAGAAAGCCCACCGGGTATCATCTGCCAAGACCTAGCATTCCAGATCCATCCACGTTGGACAAAGTACATGGACACACAAAGGCATGGCGTGTCCAGACTAAAGGGGGAGTCTCACCAGTTTCTTCGTGAGGAGAAAAGAACCCTCTTCATAACCTTTATCATCCACGGTGCCTACTTCTCATTAGGGAGCTTGGGTCAGATCATTCTCAGCTGAGTTAAAATTCCCTTTAGAGCAGCCGTTCTCAACCTGTGGGTTGCGACCCCTTTGGGGGTCGAACGACCCTTTCACAGGGGTCACCTAAGACTATTGGAAAACACCTATTTCCCATGGTCTTAGGAACCAACACACTGCTCCTCAGTCTGGCAAAGTGTAGCCATGTAGTTTACTGTTGTCCTTTGAAGACTGTTACCCATCCTACACCACGATTCAAAACAAAATTCCATTTATTTGTCATTAGAAAGAAATATTTCACAATATATAATTACATATTGTTTTTGTGATTAATCCCTATGCTTTATGTTCAATTTGTAACAATGAAAATACATCCTGCATATCAGATATTTACATTACAGTTCATCACAGTAGCAAGATTACAGCTATGAAGTAGCAACGGAAATAACTTTATGGTTGGGGTCACCACCACATGAGGAGCTGTCTTAAAGGGTCTCGGCATTAGGAAGGTTGAGAACCACTGCTTTAGAGACTAGCACAGTATTTGTTAGTATTGCCATCGGCTGGAACACAGATCCAAACTTTGCAGGCCAGATGTTGGTACCTGAAACAAGGCAAAATCAGGGGAGAGCGCCAGGCCCAGAATCCTGTCTGAAGGAGGCAGGCTGACGGGGAGAGCTGAGCCGCTGTCACAGTTCCTTTCCCCACCGTTTCTCCAGGCCTGTCGCCCGCCGGTCTGTGGAGCAGCACCCGCGCCTTGTCACTCTGGCTCCACCACCGATTGCCGAGTGGACTCATTTTCGAAAACGGCCCCGGAGCCAGAACTTCAGCGACGGAGAGTGATCTGCCTTTAAGATTCTAGTGCGAAGCATAATCGTCCAGTGAGACCGCATATCTGATCTGGGCTTCTGCCCTGAATTACAAATGATGTCAAAATTAAATGTATCTATGGGAATAGAAATGTTTTGCCCATGTTGACAGGAGCTAACACCTATAAAAAGTAAAACACACACAACCTTTATTCATATGAGATAAAGAAATAGCGTCGACTCTAATGTAACATATGCTCCTAATATATAAATTTGGTAGTTATTTTTCTTGCTATAGACTTGCCTGAAAAATTAGGTCGGTAGCAAACTCCACCCCACCCCCTCCACCCCCGCCCACCGCGTGACGCCTCTCCGAGACCTTAGCTTCTCTCCCGGCCTCAGAAAGTAGGGCAAAGTCGGGGAATGAAGTCAGAAACCAAGGGTGTGAGGTGCTGGCTAGAGAGCAGAGGGAAGAAGGGTGTGTTTTCTGTCGGAGATTTTCACCAACCGCGTCTCTACAGCGGGCCGCTCCTCGTCCTCCACTGATGCCGGAGCCGGGCTCCGTGGAGTCGGAGAGATGGCACCTTTGTCCCTGGGTGGCAAAGTGTGTAGGTGGCAGGGGGGTGGATGCCCGTGGTGCATGGTCTCGCTGGGAGCCCAGGTGCACAGACAGGGGCTTTCACTTTAGCCCAGGGGGAGGGGGGGGGGATGCAGCCCAGGATCTCTCCCCTTCGGAGGAATGTATCTGTCTGCAGGCCTCCCCGGGAACGGCAGGCAGAGAGTCGGTTACAGAGGGCTTGTTAGGAAGAGAAATAACCCCCTTTACACAGACACTCCAGCAGACGAAAGCTGGGCCTTCCCATCGTCCCCCTGGCCTGGACCCAAGGCAGCAGCTTGGATTTATCTTCTTTCTGGATTGACCTGGAATCAGTCCCTCTCTGCCCCTCACCCCTCACCTCCCCTCACACTGCAGAGCCCAGGGCCTCAACACCATGACACGATGGGTTGGATCGTCCTCCGCCGTGTGGGCCTTCTGCTGAACAGCATCCACCGCCTGAGTCACGACGACTCCAGATGTCTCCAGAGGTTGCCAAAGCCCTGCACGCCACGCGTCAGAGTTTCAAAGTGCAAACTAGCGGCCGGACTTTGACTAAACATCGACTTCAGGATGAGGACATGGCAATGGGGTCTAGCAGATGGTGTGTTGAATGGCTGATAACAGCCATGGTAAGAGATGTGAGGTAGGATCTATCTGTGGTTTCCATTGCATTTCCCTGATGATCAGTGATACTGAGCATTTTTCATGGACCTGTTGTCTGCCGTTCACAGTTCTTAATGCGGGCACGCAGAAGACAGTATAGGCAGCCGGTGTCCTCTAGGGACTCACCATCTGGGCGCATAACCCATTAAGGATCCAGACTCCAGGGATCTGGAGTAGGCCATGGTTTCCTGGATATAACGCTAAAAGCACAAGTGATAAAAAGAAAAAAAAGATAGATATTTTGGACATTATTAAAATTAAATCCTTTTGTGCTTCAAAAAAGAACTATAGCTGAAACGAGTTTGGTTCAGTGGATAGAGTATCAGCCTGCGGACTGAAAGGTCCCAGGTTCATTTCCCATCAAGGGCATGTACCTTGGTTGTGGACACATTTCCAGGGTGGGGCGTGCAGGAGGAGGCTGATCAATGTCTCTCTCTCATCGACGTTTCTGACTCTCTATCCCTCTCCCTTCCTCTCTGTAAAAAAAAAATCAATACAATATATTTAAAAGAAAAAAACATACACTATGAAGACAGTGAAAAGCCACCCCACTGACCAGAAGAATTATTTCCACACAAACACGTGTGCATGAATGTTCAGAGCAGCATTCTGCCTACGAGCCAAAGAGTGGCAGTAAACCCAGCGCTCATCAGCTGATGAGCGGATAAAGTTACAAAATGTGAAACAGATAAAAATAGGCTGCTGTTCAGCCATTAAGCAAAGGAATGAAGCACCGCCACATGCTTCAGCCAGGGCGGACTTTGAAAACATGCTAAGTGTCAGCAGCCAGACACCAAAGGCCGCACGTGGTGCGATTCCATTTACGTGTAAAGCTCAGAACGGGCCGGTTCAGAGACAGAAAGCTGACCAGTGGTCACAGGGGCCGGGGGAGGAGGGCAGGGGGAGTGGCCGCCAATGAACACAAAGTTTCTTTCTGGGCTGACCAAGATGTTCTGGAACGAGAGAGAGAGAGAGAGAGAGAGAGAGAGAGAGAGAGAGAGAGAGAGAGAGAGGCGCCATGATTGCACAACACTGTGAATATAGTAAACACCTCTGGCTTGTATACTCCAGAAGGATGCATTTTGTGCCATGTGACGAATACCTCCATTAGGAAAGCGTAGCTGTCAAGTGCCACCTCCGTCTGCCTGCCCGCCACACCTCTCCGTTCCTTCCTTAGTTTTTTGCATCTGCGTTACTTTAAGCCGAGGGACCCTCTTCTGCACTTCGCAGCTGGTGATTTTTAAGATGGCGGAAAGAGTGTGGCTCCCACATTGCCACTTGTTATTCCAGCTCATCTGTCTGTGGCTGAAGGAAAGGGGCCGCATACTCACACTCCTGGCAAGTTCAGGGGAGGCCCGCCTGGTGGGCATTGCAAACCGAGAGAGCGAGAGGGATCACATAGGTTGATCCGGACATAAACATCCCTAATTGGGCCCCAGAGATTTCTCAGGCAAGTCTATAGCAACCTTTCAGAGCCATAAAAGCGAGTCACGGCGGGTAGTAGCCACATTCCAGGCCTGCAGCTTCCTTGGCAAAGGTCAGTGTTTATTTTTGCATCTAAGATAGCATACCTTTGACGTGTCAGAGTCATCTTTTTTCAGACCCTGGAAGGCACACACCACACCCACGTATGAGACCACAGGACCCCCTCATTGTTATCTTGTCCCCCCAGTACCATCTCAAAGTGTGTAAATGTTCCTTATGGCGCATGAAGGGGGCAGGGGTCGCCCTCCCCCACCCTGCCACTCTGTACAAGAGGGCATACGCCTGAGAAGGGAGGTACAGTTCCAGTGCGTTCCTCAGACCCAGTGCCTGTCCCTATCGGTGGCCGTTAAGCCTGAAGGTCTCTGGGCATCAAGATCGGCGGCCCTCCCCGCTGACCCCCGCTCCGTCCCAGGAGCCCCAGCGTCAGCTCCTGTTCCTTCCGTGGCTACAGTTCCCTTCTTTTCCTTTTGGCTGGGGAAAATTTCCTCAGTAAAATCTCAGTTAATGTACAGTGGTACCTCGAGATACGAGTGCCCTAACATATGAGATTTTTGAGATACGAGCCGTCGAGCGAGCAATTTTTGCTTTGAAATACGAGCAACATTTGAGATAGGAGTCATCTCTCGGATGGGCCGGCTGCACCCGACCCACCAGTTTACCTCGACTCGAGCGTCTCATGGTTTCCCACGCCTCAAGGTTACTGAACGAATTAAACTCGTATCTTGAGGTACTGCTGTATTTGCAAGGATATTCGTGACCTTTCACCTAGCATGTCTAGGTGTTGGTATAGCAGGAGGGTGAGATACTGCGATGGGTAGTAAATGCACATTTTGACTTTGTCCAAGGTTCCTGTCTCACCGCTCCCGAAACCACCGGAATCTCCTGAGCGATCAGAGAAACGGCAGCATCTTCTGTCTGGTCCTCACTCATGAAATCACTTTTTAGAGCCATAAAGGTGAATGGGCGTCTTGTTATTCATAACCAGCCCCTTTTCACCACACTGGATCCCCGTGGATGAGGGGGCCTTTGGAAACCCCCTGAAGATGGGAAGGGCTGGCTGTGGGAGGGTGGGAATGGCGGGTGAGAGGGATGTGGGTATATGGGGGTGTGAGGGTTGTTGAGGGGGGTGAAAGTGAGGTGTCTGGTTGCCAAGGGAAACCAACTAGAGGGTTGGCCAATAATCTAGTCAATTATGTCTCCGTAATGAAGACTTCATAAAAATCCCAAAAGGGGGTACACAAGGGGAAGCAGAAGGCTTCCCCATGCCTTCCCCACAGGCCCAAAGCCCAGGAGGACAGCGGTGCTTTGGTTGAGTTGAGACCCCACTCCATGTGTCTGTTCATCCGGATGCTGACTGGTCTCCTGGAATAGCCTTGGTCACCAGCGGGCAACCTCGTACGGACATGGGTTTCCGAGTCCTGTGAGCTGTTCCAGCAAATTCATTGAACCCGGGAGGGGCTGTGGGAACCTCTGACGGACAGCCGGTCGGTCAGAAGCAGAGAGACAGCCTTTGGTTGGCTCCGAATGCTTCTCCCTTCTCCGGCCGCTGCCCTGCCGCCGTCTGTTCCCGGAGCCATCCCGTGCGACCTGAGTGAGACCGTGTTCTGAAAGGAAATGAACTCCCCTCCATCTTATCCTATAGGGCTGGGTCCCCTGCCTAAACCCCCTCCCTTTTCTGGGAGGGGCCACAGGTGTGCCAGCAATGTCCTAGCTTCCCCGACCCCCACCCAAATGGACCGATGAAGCTCCAGGAACACAGCTGAGCCACAGAAAGACCCTAATTCAAGTGACCAGTCTCTGTCACCCTCGTCACCTCCCTAAGCCCGCCCAATATCCTACCCCATAGAACTCATTGTTCCCACCCGGCTCGCTCTCTCGCCTCGCTGCTGCGCCAGAAAGAGGCTGAGAGCCACACCCGGGTTTAAATAAAGACTCTTTGCTTTTGCATCGGAGAAGGCTCCTTAGTGGTGGATTATTGGGGACCCCGAACTCTGGGCATAACAGTTCCTCTGCTCACACCCTCCGTAGCTCGCCATGATGTCACCCAGAGCAAATCCAGGATCCTCCCCGGGGCCCTGGCTACTCCCTACCTTCACCTGGCCTTGCTCCTCCACATCCGTTCCCTTTCAGCCCGTGCTGTCCTGACCTTGACTCCACTGATCTCCCCTCCTCCCCCAGGTTCAAGGTAGAGACCCACGTTATTGAAAGAAGCGCTAGATAAAATAGGAACACTGTCTGAAAATGTGCCTCAGCCCGGAGAAAGCACGGAGGGGCTGAATTCCCTGCCTCCAACAGGCCGGGCCTGGAGCCTCCTGGAATTCCGACAAGTCCCGTTAGTATCCCTTTCACCGACTTTAAGTGTCGTGTCCGCAGGATGAGAGAGACATGGCCAGACTTCCTTTGGGGGTCGAACGACACTTTCACAGGGGTCGCCTAAGACCATCGGAAAACAGATACTTACATTATGATTCATAATAGTAGCAAAATTACAGTTATGAAGTAGCAATAATTTTATGGTTGGGGGTCACCTCCACATGAGGAGCTGTGTTAAAGGATCTCGGCATTAGGAAGGGCTTGAATAAAGTAGATGCTCACAAGAGACAAAGGCAGGCTTCTGTTCATTGGGCGTTTCTCTTTGGGGGATGGGGTGAGGGCAGGGAGACGTGCCCGTGACCTTGGCCTCTTGCTGAGGAGGAGGCTGGCCTCTCCGGGGCTGTGCATGTCCATTTCTGTTCCCAGAGGGCCGAGGGGCAGCGGTGGCAGATCAGAGATGCTGACAACAGTGTTCGTGGCGGGGACCACAGGCGCTGGCTGGGCTGCCGATTCTGGAGACACGCTGGTTCCAGCTGGGTTTTCTAGTGAGGGAGCTCTCACTAGGAAATCTCTTCTCCTGCCAAATCCACTCAGAACCTTCATGTAGGCTGGATTCAGAGTGGAGAGGAGGAAGAGGAGGCCAGGGCATTGGAAAATCTTCTGACTGTGTCACAGTTTAAATAAAAGAATGGGCCGAGACTGGTTTGGCTCAGTGGTTAGAGCGTCGGTCTGCGGACTGAAAGGTCCCAGGTTCGATTCCGGTCGGGGGCATGTACATTGCTTGTGGGCACAACTCCAGTAGCGGGTGTGCAGGAAGCAGCTGATCGATTCTCTCTCTCATCGATGTTTCTGACTTTCTATCCCTCTCCCTTCCTCTCTGTAATAATAAAAAAAAAAATCAATAAATAAAAGAATGGGAGCGGGATGAGAAGAGAAATATTCAAACACTCACATCAGCTGGGGCAGGTGGCCCTCTGAGGAGCTGGCAACTCAAAGCCCGTTGTTGGGGGGTTCCACTCCCTGCTCCCGGAATGAGAGCCCGGATGGGAAGTGCCTCCCGCAGCCACGCCTACGGAGGGCTGGCTTAGAAAGACTGATCCCTCTTGAGAGGGAGGCTCAGCCTGCGATTTGTGAGGCATCAGAACTGCAGACAGACAGACAGACGCAGACAGCCTGGAAAACCAGCGTGAGCATCCGTCCAGCTCAGCTGCTGCTGAGAGTCACTGCACCCCCTTCCGCTCCAACAACTGACTTTTCCTCCCTGTGCACCTGGGTCACGCGGGCATGGGGCGATCTGGGTTTGCAACATGGATGACTAAAGGGGTGATTATTCACGTCACTCGCGACAGCGGAGACACTCGAAGGTTTTTAAAGGCAAATTCCCTAAGTGAGCATTCGAAAGGATTTGACTTGCGCCTAACTTCTTCAATGCACCACCTTCTTGATCATCTGAAGAGCCAGACAGGCCGCTTATGGTTCCAGTCTCCTCGCCATCCTCAACCGAAACTTATCAAATGTCCACGGGACTCTGGAGTCTGTCTCTCCTTCTCATCTTGTGGATTCATGTGGTACCCGAATAGCACCTTACCCAGGAGAAGGAAGGGAGCTGGGGGATGCTGGTCAGGCCCCCTCTCCAGCCCCGAAAATGAGGGCACTCTGACTGAGCACCCTCATAAGGGTTGTCAGGATCAAAAGAGACCCTAGATGTGAAAAATATGTTGTTGTTTTTTTTTCATGGTGGTGCTAAAAGTGTGACCAGAATAATACAAAGGTCAGATCATACATTGTGTTAACTTATTTGATATCCTCAATGCTTCAGAAGAGACAAAGGGAAAGAAAAATGAACTCTAGGGCAGTCAGAGTAAGAATACGAAAGCTATCGTTTACTGAATATTTTCTTGTATAAGGGGCTATTCCTATATTATGGAGATATGTAAATACATATTTATGTGTGATAAGCATATCTTTACATATATGATTTCCCTTAATTCTCACCCATGAACTAGTAATTGTCATCACCTTTGTAAGGGGAGGAATGGAAGGCCTGAATTTAGGTTACAAATGAGCTTTTCAGAGGCCAAATGAGCAAGGCATATAGTTACAGGGGGGGCCCTCTCACCCCAGCCCGGCCTCCCTCAGGACCTGCCTCCATGGTCTGGAAGTTAGGTAGCAGGCTCGCTAGCCTGCAGCAACCAGATGGTGGGTGAGCGCTGAGTAGGCAGGGCGCATGGTAAGAAGAGATGGCGGACAGCCCAACAGTGGGGCAGTGGCACCAGGTCTAGAAAAACAGGTTAATGACTAAAAAAGCAGAGCGGGTTGGGCCCATTAGCATAGAGGAAGAGCACCCTCCCATCATGTCATCACCCCTGAGGGCGGCCCTGAGGCACGGGCTGGGACAAGAATGGTCTTGACTCATCCAGAGTAGGCTAACTTACGCTGAACATATTGTATCCTATATAATAAAGAGCTAATATGCTAATTAGCTTGGACGGCGGAACAACCTTCTGGAATGACCAGTGGGTGGTGGGCGGAGCCATGAGGCCATGAGGCAACCAGCGGAGAGGCAGCTGGGACTGGGAGGGCCCAGGCAGCCAGGGCTGTGAAGGCGTACCCTTGCATGAATTTCGTGCATTGGGCCTCTAGTTTTAAAATATAGGAACATGTTATGTTCATTGAGGAGAGTCTCCTGAAAGCTGGTTTGAACATAGAGGACACCAAAAGAATGAGGGCTGGGAGCCTGGGAGGATGGAGGAGTAGCAGCAGGGGAAATGGTGCAGTCACGAGGGAGGGGAGGCACTTGAATTGAGCCTCCACGTTTTGCCAAATGTTCTCCTTGACTATTTAACCTGCTGCCTGCCCTACCTGCTGCCTTCTCTTGTGCCTCCTGGATGACTTGGAGCGGTGGGGCCTTGGGCCATGATGTCCTCCAGTCAATACTTTATAGGCTTCCTGGGTTCAGCCATGGGACCCAAGTTGTGCTCCCTCCTTCCTATCGCGCCACCCAATCAAGTTTTACATCCCAGGAAGTCCCCAGGGCCAAGCCAGCCCCGTTGTTTGAGAACTGAGTGACTTATGGGACTAGTAATCTTGTGAGAACTAAATGAGGTGATGCATGCAAAGTTTGGGGCACAATCTCTGCCAGGTAGTAAGTACCCAATAAAAATGAATTATTATTTCTTCTAGGGGGCTAAAGACTAGCATTTGAGACTCTACTAAGCAGACAGAGCTAATGTGATTGTGCCTGTGTTAGAGGTAAAGAAATTGGGTAACTAGGAGAGAATGTGATAGTAAGATGAATGTATTCTGAAATCAGACTTAGGGAAGCTGGGTGGCATAATTTGATGCCTATGACTAGAAACCGAAGTTTATGTTCTCATGCTTATGTTGCTCCAGAGAATGACACCATAGACTTGAATGAACCAGCCTTATCCTCCTAATCGTGAATCAGTATGATACCATCTAACTCCTTGGGTGAAATGGGAACTGGAATGACTGGGAGTCCAAGAGCTTGAAGATCTAAGCGGAGATTCATAGAATATGTGTCCCCTCTTGTCTTGTCCACAACGAGCCTAGACTTGATCTGAGATCCAAGAATGAAGGCAGTCTTACTGTATGTAGCCAGCGGAGGCCTGAAGACAAGCCTAAAACGTACACGGGATACTAGGACGTGGGGTTAGTAAGACTTTGAATGGGACGAGAGCAGTGCTATTGAAGGAAACTGGTAAATCAGAAGCTTTAGGGCTGAGGAACTCAGTTCACGTTTTAGGAGAATGTAACAACGAAACTCTGGTAGCCCTCCACGAAAGCAGGAGCTCACTGTGAATTAGCCAGGGTTCTCCAGAGAAAGAGAACCAGTAGGATGTTTTATAACTCTACCTCTGTCTGTCTATCTATCTACCCACCCATCCATTCATCCACCTATTCATTCACTCATCTATATATTGAGAGAGAGATTTATTTTTAAGGAATTAGCTCATGTAATTGTGGAGGCTGTTTGATTTCAAATAGGCAGAGCAGGTCAGCAAACTACTAGTAGATCCAGGGAAGAGTTGCAGTCCAAGTCCAAAGGTGGTTTTCAGGCAGAATTTCCTCTTGTTTGGAGAAGATCAGTCCTTGTTCTACTAGGGCCTTCAACTCCCTGGGTAAGGCCCATCCACATTATGGAAGGTCATCTACTTTACTTATAGTTTACCAATTTAAATGTTAAACTAATTAAAAACACCTTCACAGAAATATCTAGAATAGTGCTTAACCAAATACCTGAGCATTGGGGCCCAGCCAAGGTAGGTCCAAAAATTAATGATCACAAACCTCAAGATGCAAGGCTGAGACTATTGGTCCGTGGAAGGACTCTATGGGTCTGATGTGTAGATCTTCACTGGAAGGAATGTAGAAACACATTTCCTGGGCCAGATTTTAGTGTCCTGCCTCTTGCATGTCCGTGTTTTGTTCTTTCCTTTTGCCACAGGATGCTGAAAGAAACCTGAATTTGCTCAGTACGTTTCCCATACAGTATCCATCTGTTAATCCAGAACTTGAAAGGTATAGATAGTCCCAGTGAGGTACCTCGGCCACTTGGCATCAAGGTATTCGGAACAGATTTTCTCTGCCAGTATAACTCTTGGCAACCCTTGTACAATAATTCAATGCTCGTGTCTGGCCCAACTGTGAACAATGTAGTCAGTGTTATGAACCCATGAATTGAATCCCTGGCACTAAGATTGCCCACTGCCCAGCTCCCAAGCCTGGGAAAAGGAGCCCTTCTTTGGGGCAGACATAGGGGAACATTCTTAATAATTATACTCACAGGGTTGAGGATGGGAACATTGTCAATACATGGTAACATCATAGGAACTTCTCAGGAGGTTCTCATGACCTTATAACCCCTGCAACCGAGCTTGAAATGACCCCCCAGTGTCGCCCGTGAGCCCGAGGAGCCAGGCAGGCAGTTCTACAGTGGGCAGGTTCCTAGCTAATGATGAAGTCCCACAAGAAAGGTGAAAGCAGCAGGTGAGACACACTGGTCATGAACGTCCGATCGCTTTAAGAGCCAGTCATGTAGCTGGGAGAATAGCAGCAAGCTCGTAGGTTCAGCAAATGGTCACTTCCGTGAATACAGAGACTCAGCTTCAAGTTAGGTCCTTCGGTCTGAAGTTCACCAAGCAATGAGAAGAACAACCCCTTTCCCACCAACCCCTCCACCAAACGCACCAAACAGGCTTGGTCTGGTCACTGGAAATCCCTCCCTCTAGGCTGTGTGAGGGGCAGGCCTGCCCTCAGCATTGATAGGCAATTCCATTAGATTAAACATTTATGGGGCAGGAGTGACAGGGTGACCTGAGGACCAGGGATCATTGTAACAACATGCTGTGTACAATCAGAAGGTGTGCCATACACCCCTCACACTCACTTCCCACTGCTTCCCTCTACAAACCGGCAGGTACAGTCCTGTATTAATACACTCCAAGGGCTGTTTTTTTTCATATAAAGAACCAGAGAAACAATTTTGCTTCCTACACATATCCTACCAGGACAAAGAACCCCTGCACGCTTTGTAAATATTAGCACGTTTTGCAATTAGTCAACTGTATCCTTGATTGCAAATGTCGATCAAAGTGACTAATGAAGTCTGTAAAAGAAAGAAAGGGACTGAATGTTTTTGGTAATGAATAAAAGCAGACATGGTATTTGGCCTGAGAAGAAACAGGCCTTCAGGTTGGTGTGCTCAACTACAAGAGAACGATATATTTGTCATAAAATAAAATTGCTCTTTGTTCCTTGGGAAATAGTGTGGATTAAAGAATTTATCCAATTCTATCTGGATTTGTTCTGTTTGAATTTGATCTTCCGATTCTGTTCAGTTTAATGAATTGAATTGTTGGGTGCTTGTTATTTGGAGAGGACAAAAAGAAAGAAAAGAGCTGATAGAATTGTAAGAAGCACACAAGTTCCAGTTTGGATAATGTACTCAAGTGGAATTACAGAAGTTACTAGAGGGCTTTCTGCAGCTGGAGCGAAGCAGAGAAGACCTTTTCTGCTGCCTCACTCCCTTCCATCTCTGCTGCCTTGCTCCTTTCTGCAACGCTTGGCTTCCTTCTACCCTGTCTTCAGTCTTTGTGCCTTGCCTGCATATGCAAATTAACCACCATCTTTGTTGGGTCAATTTGCATACTCACTCCTGATTGGTTGGTGGGCATAGTGGAGTGATGGTCAATTTGCATGTTTCTCTTTTATTAATGTAGATAAGAGAGAGAGATAGGAATTTGGAACTGGGGGATACTTCACTGAAGATGTCTTGAGCTGGTCATTGGAAATAGGTAGAACTTGGATGGAGGAGAGGCATATGTAAGACACTCTGGCTTAGCAGAGTGGAGGGGGAGGCAAACTGGGCCTGGGAGGACAGCAACAAGAAGAAGGTACTTATCCAGACTTTCTGGAGGGGCAGCAAGAGGCATTTACTCATGAATCCATTTTGATGTAAACAAATGGTTGAATAACTGAATAAATACAGGAGAAGAGCCAAGTCTTCCTTATAGAAGAGGTTTAAACAACATATAGTGGTGAAACTTTCACCTCCAGGAGGGAGACCTTAACCTACTCCTGCCCCTACTCCACGTGTGGGCCAAACTTAGTGACTTGCTTCCAGAGGACAGAGCATAGAAAGGGGAATAGTAGGTTCACATAGTAGGGGAATCTGGCAGACACTCAGCTTTGAGAAAGGTCCTATAGTCTAAAGTTTGCCAGGTAAATTCCTCCTCATCCAAGTGGTCAAGGTTGACACCACTGGCGATATGGATGTTATATTCCCCTTATATTATTCAGCATTTTACAGAGTAACAGAACCAATAGGCTGGCTGGCTATCTATCTATCTATCTATCTAACTGGAGAGAAAGAGCAAGAGAGGTCCATTGATTATGGAACTGGCTCACTAAATTGTATACTCTAAATGGATGGCTTTTATGGTGTGTGAATACTATCTCAATAAAGTAGTAAAAAAAAAGTTTCTTAGGAAAAACGGCATTTACCAGAGAGCTAAGGCTTTGGTATATTTGGTTTGCAAAGGCAGACCAGCAATAAGGTACATATATGTGAGACAGAGTATTTATCCAGCCTGTAGTAAACATGGTTCCAGGATTGCCACATCAAGGGTAGCACCAGGTCTGCAAATGGATTTCAGGCTCTCTGCAGTATAGCTGCCCCTCCCTCCACAGCAGCATGGTGACACTGTGGGGGTGAGGGGGTACCTGTCCCAGGCAAGGGACTCTGACATCCTGGGTCAGATGTCAGGTAAGGTAGGACTTCAGAGAGCAAAGATCTCGGTGCAGAGGAGGGTGACACTGACGTTGGCCTGGAGTGGCCTCCAAAGCACCAAGGCTACACTTGGCAAACAGAGTCTTAGGGAGTCTCAGCGAAGTATACACCCAGGGAGGAGACTTTTTTTTTCTTTTTTACCAGAAGGGAGGACATGGCCACACGGGTCATTCATTCCATCCCACACGAAACCAACCAAGATCCACCAAGAACCTCTTTTTGAGAGCTCAGCCTTACACATGAGAACACACATGCTACCACCACCACCTCTAACAACTCGCCTTCAAAGTCTGCATCAGAGACCTGAACGCCTCTCCCTCTATCGGGTATTACCACCTGGTCAAAGAGCCCTGGGGATGCGTGCCCAAGGGCAGCTCCTGGCTGCCCGTGTGCCCTTGAGGAAGTCGTGGCCACTTTCTGTGTCCTAGAGGAGGCACGCACTTTCTGGAGAGC
>PVJN01038042.1:0-20574 GCA_004026805.1 Lasiurus borealis
GGGGAGGAGGAGGGGGAGGAGGAGGGGGAGGAGGATCCTACAAGGAGAGGTTTTAGCGGCAAACAACCTGTCAGGTTATTCCGCCTCAGCCCCGCCCGCGGCTCTTCATACTTCACCTGTAGGCGCCCAGGTTGATGCAGCTGATGCCCAGGTTGTATCTGGAGCGGATGAAGCCCGGCTGGATCTCCAGCGCCCGCGTGTAGGCCTCCACGGCTTCCTCGCTGCGGTCTCCGTTCGCCAAGGTCGCCCCCAGCCGGTTCCATAGGGAATAGTCCTGAAGACACAGAGAGGGGTCTCTACCCACGGGCACAGGCCACAGGGGCGGGGTGTTCTCAGGTCCCTGCAGCAGAAGGCTGACGACGGCCCAACATTATTTATCCCGCGCTCAAGGACAAGGGCCGGTGACGTGGTGAATTACTCAGAGATCTTCGGGGACTGCTTTGTGAAATGCCTCTCATTCATCAAGGGGAGCTACCACTGGGTGCTGTCAGGCAATTCATGTTTCTATTTTAGGTATTTAAGTATTAATAGCCACAGTAGCATATCATTAGTACTGGTCGCTTCCAACGGCTGGGTGCAGGGAAATAAAAAGTGTGGCAACAATGCCCAGCCCTGCCCAGCGTCAGTCAGTGGTGAGAGCACTGGTCTGTGCACCCGAGGTCTCCAATTCTATTCCCGGTCAAGGGCATGCACCTGGGTTGCAGGTTGGATCCTAGTCCAGTTGGGGCTCATGTGGGAGGCAACCAATCCATGTGTCTCTCTCACATCTCTCTCTCTCTCTCTCTCTCTCTCTCTCTCTCTCTCTGTCTCTCTCTCCTTCCTCTCTCCCTCTAAAAATCAATGGAAAAAAAAATCCTCAGATGAGGACCAAGAAAATGTATGAAGTACACCTGCTGAAAAACTTTTCTTTAACCGAGAACGGTCTGGTTTCTTACTGTGCACTTACCTCTGGCCGAACAGTTAAGGCGGCGTTAAAGGCATCTATTGCTCTATTAAATTCTCCGCTCAGGTGGAAGAGCACCCCTAGGCCGGTCTGCAGGTCTGGGTCGATCATATCTCCATTTTGGTGGGCAGCTTCCAGGTATAATTCCTTCACGCTTTCCAGAACAGAGCTACCAAGGGGAAAAGTAGATTTGTAATCCGAATAGTCTGAACGTCAATGATTTACTATTATGTCTGCTGTTCTTTAAGACTGGAAAACAAATCTTGCTTAAAATATCTTAGTGTTTGAGAGGACTATTATTAATACTGCAGTTTACAAATTCCTGCTGATTTTGATGAAATACGTTGTCGGACAGAGATACAAACAGTGCTAGGAAAGGAGCCTTCCACTGACCCTGTAAGTAGAAAGCCCTAGGGCTGGGTGTCCCGAGGCCCCAGTGAGGAAGAATTTAACATCACGGTTTATTACTGATAGAAATAACATTCCAGAAGAAAGGACTTCCAATGTCCCCCATCCCTAATTCTCAGGCTTTCCAAAACTTGGCACAAGGCTATTTACTCAATTTATTTTGTGTTAATTACGTGTCCAAAGCATTTGGCTTTAGCGTATGGCACTCAGATAAATATCTGTGGGTGCCCACGGTGTAGATCATGTGTCCACAGGTTGGCCCCACTCTCAGCTCGACCTTTTAAATCAGTGCTGCTCTTCTGGCAGAATGCTGTCCTACACGCCATCTGGACTGGGTAGTGGGGACCCCAGGCTCTTTCATTACTGTCATGGTGATTAATTGTGTGTAAGGGTGTAATTTAATAGCTGGATACCTATCCACCGGAGACTTCGACATCCTCCGGGTGAGGCCTGGAGATCCCTTCTTGCTCTTCACCAGGTATTTGTACTTTGGGTTTTGCTTAATCCAGTTCTTCAGCGCATCACAGGCATCCTGCTGATGGCCGGTGTTTGTGTAACTCACGGCCAAAGCCATCAAAGCTTTCAAGTTGTTGGGCTGTAATTCTAAGCACCTGAAGGAAGAGGGGGGGAAGCCAATTTCAGATTTTTTTCCCCGAGAGTTAGAATCTGAACAGTTCTTTTGAAAATCTGAGGTCTTTTTAAATTAAACGATACTGCTAAGGTTATGTTTAGCCCCTGGAGAATATTACATTCATTACCTGTATGAAAATTAGGACCTATGCTTATTTTTAAGAAAGTTAAAACTCACCCTGGTGCATGTCAGGTTTGGTAATTTTAATAAATAATCTAAAAACTATAGAAAATGTGGCTAATCCCCGCATATAATTTATTAGTAGCTACTCTATTGAGAAGTAGGGGATATCATTAACACTGCTCTACTGTCAATGTATCAAATGCACCTGATCCACAAAGCAAACTGATTTGAATTAAATCTGGACATCTAGAGATGAAAGATTGAACAGTGCTGTGTAAAAAGGAGAGGGAAATTCCATGTTTCCAGACTATCAATGTGGGTTTATAGGAGGCCCAGGCTACGATGCTTCTCCTCAGGCTATTCCACTGGCCTCTGGCAAGGGCTTTTTAAACTTTGATGTGCATGGGACTCATCTGGGCATCTGGTAAATGCAGCCTCTGATGCAGAGGGCCTGTGGTGGGTCTGATAGGCTCCCAGGTGATGATGATGCTAGGAGTCTCTGGATAAGACTTTGAGCAGCAAGTCCTAGATCGTCCCTATACCAGTGCTTTAGGAAGCACTGTAGATATAGGTATATATATCTACACTAATAAAAGAGTAGCATGCTAATTTACTATACCTTCATGACACCCACCAACCAATCAGGAGCGAGCATACAAATTAACCAAAAAAAAGATAGTGGGCTAATTTGCATACACAGGTGCCAAGCAGCTGGGGGCGGGATGCAGGCATTCTGTACCACCCCAGCTGCTCGGGGCCTCTGGGCAGTGTGGGAAGGCAGAAAGGTGGTTCCTGGCCAGAGTGGAAAGGCGGCTCTGGCCAGAGTGAGGACGATGCCAGCACCCAGGGGAAGGAAGGACCATTCTTGCACGAATCTTCATGCATTGGGCCTCTGGTATACATATCCTGTATATATACTGTATATTTATAAGAAAGATTAGGGACAGTGGGAGTCTATTTGGTAGGGGCTGTGCTCTCTCCCAGAGTTTAAATGGGGGCTCCAATCAAGTATGGTGTGGTGCTACACTCTCCCAAAGTAGTCTAGAGCTTTAGTCAGGGGCTCAGGAGTTAAACTTGCAGGTTGCTGAAAATATCTTGGGAGGTGCTTTGTAGACACCAGAGCTAAAACTGCATTGAGATTATTTTGAGTATATTTTTTTTTTCTGAAGAGAACTTTCAGATGCTGCAGAAGGATAGGACATTAAAAGGCCTATTTTTTCAGTGAGTCTGTTTTATGACTGCTTTTGACATAGACTCTTTCGTGCTAATGAAGGCCAACGATTTGTGAACGGCCTAACACTGAGATTGAGGAACATTACTTTTTCATCAGTATAAATCATATGAGGCCTCTCAGCACTTATTCCAGCCAAATCCTTTGCAATGTATATAAAAGTCAAAAGGTGAAGCCGAAGCAATGGGAAGTCCATTAACAGGTGTCCACCAGTCCCGTGGTTTTGCACTTAGCTTCACTACCTCTGGAGGGCGACAATAGCTGCTTGCTCGTTTTCATTCTCTGCCTGAGTTATCCCGAGGAACTGCCAAGCCTACAAGAAACAACTGATGTCAACATTGCAAGAGGAAGCAGAATCACTCGTGCGCAATAGTTGGTTTGTTTACTGCGACAGATCACTCTATGCAGAGCAGCCTGTCTCAGATGGGAGAGTCTTGTAAAAGGGCAAAATATCGCATGCATTTCCTTAGTCAAATTCTTTTTGTGAGACTTGGAAACCCCTTAGTTTCTGAGATATTAGGTATCTTAAGACCAAAAGATAAGTACACAAACGTATGCATTTGTGATGATAAAAGGTAGAAAAATAATCCAGAAATAAAATTTTAAATAAATTTTACAATAAGAAATCTCAAGATGTACAAAATTAACTTGTATAAATGAAAGTCAAGCAGTTATTAGAAGAGGCAACAGGAAATTTAGGAACTAGGAAGAAACAAAACCAAACCCCTCACAAGGTGTTTAATGCCCTACTTTAGGGTTGGGCAGTAGGTTTACAGTTTTGACATGACACAGTTCATTCCTGTGCTGTTATTTATTGTATTACTTTCCATGTAAACAACTATAAACCTTCTTTTGCCCCAACCTGTATAGTCACTGTTAAAATGAACAAAATATATAAAGTGCAATGTAATGTACCTATAATTTTAAAGCTTACACTTAACACTTTATATTGCATTATAGCATTTTTTTTCATGTTTTTACAAAATCTTCCTACTTATAGTTCTGAATTTAAATTTTGTTAAATGGATATACTATTATTAACTCAACCAATTCCTTTATCGCTCTGAGATTGTTTTCAATCCTTTGCTATCGTAAATAATGTGAGGAATATATCCAAGCAGATGATGTTTTTCATATCTAGACTGACATTATTAATATTAGCATGATAATTCTCACACTATTACAAGAGCAATGCACATAAAAAAAAGACCTCCCACTACACACATTGTCCTCAAATTTGCTGGGGGTATATCTGAGTCTTGGAGGTTTGAAAAGGTTTGGGAAGTGTGTAACTCTCCCACCTTTGAGAATCAATGCTATGGATGTTTGAAAATAAGCTATATGAAAACATATACAGTCATCTTAAAGTGCTATAAAATGATGAATTATTATTACACATACCATACACACTCATAAAAATACTAATTATTTCCCCCCAGAATTTCAGTGACTCTTTTTTTAATCTTTCCAAGGTACACAAAGCAGCATCCATTTTTTTATTTCACCTCCCATACATCCTAGAATGCTTCTTAAGAAGAGATGGATGGAAGTCTTTCTCAGAGGGCTTCTTCCTAGGCTTTGGGCATCACTTGCACTGTCCACAGAATGTCTACTATCTTAGATTGGGGTCTACACAGATTCAGAAACCCTGGGTCATTATCTAGGGCCCATTTGTAACCAAGTGTCCTCATTTTCTCATTAATGAATCTGGGATAATGATATAATAATATACATGAGAACATACGGCACTTAGAAATGTAAGGTGACATTATTTTTTTGGTGGGGGTGGGGTAGGGTGGGAAGGGACTTGTACTTTTCTGTTAATGCAACTATTTTCTCTTCTACCATGATTCAAACATATTTTTTGTTGTTGACACTATTACAGATGTCCCCCACTTTGCCCACTTCCACCCAGTCCCTGCCACCCCTCCCCTGGCCTTCATCACTCTATTGTCTGTGTCCATGGCTTATGTATATATGTTCTTTGGCAACTCTTCACCTTTTTTTTTTTGAAAAAAGCTAATATTTTTATTCAGAATGCCAGCTCTTAGTTCAATCTCATTCATTATCAGTGTTTTGACTAACAAGATAATAGGGGCTTTAGTGATCAGTTTACTTAATCTTTCAACACGAAGTTTAACAAAGGCAACATACTGACGTAGCAGACACCGAACCGAGCACTGAACAAATGTAACCCCTGCAAAACCCAATGAGATGGCTGTTATAATTGTGATTTCCACTTTACGTATGAGGAAACGGAAGCTAAGAGGGTTTAAATGACTTGTTCCAGACCACATGGCTCATGGCTAACCAGCAGTAGTGCTCAGGATACTGCTGTATTTGAACCCACACAAAATAGCAGAGTCTGAGAAGCTTAACCATTATTCCTTACCTCCTTCTCAGCACTGTACAGAACCATTCCTAAAAATTTCTCAAATTCCCTTATAAGACGTTTCCCGAAAATTACAATCTATAAAGAAAGACTTCCTACCTGCCACTATCTTATGACAGCACCCTTCACACTTCAGAGAAAGGGGTTTTTCTAACACGCTCTTTCCTAGTGGTCCCTCCCCAGGGCTTTCAGGATGAAGTTCAAACTCTTGCCTACCTCTTCATGCCTCCATTCCTACCATTCTCTCCCTCCTCATCCCCTAACCCTGTGGTCGGCAAACTGCGGCTTGCGAGCCACATGCAGCTCTTTGGCCCCTTGAGTGTGTCTCTTCCACAAAATACTATGGCCTGGGTGAATCTATTTTGAAGAAGTGGTGTTAGAAGAAGTCTACGTTGAAAAAATTTGGCTCTCCAAAGAAATTTCAATTGTACTGTTGATATTTGGCTCTGTTGCCTAATGAGTTTGCCGACTACTGCCCTAACCTAACGTTTCAGGTCCCTCTGCTCAGCCAAGAGCCATTTCCTCTAAACAACAACTCCACTCCCTGCTGTCTTTAATGAAGCCTCTGGCCCTGGAAGCTCAGCTTTGGATTCACTTAGAGGGGAAGGCTGAGTCAGTGTCTTGGCTGCCTGCTCTCCTAGCCAACCGTGCACTTGCATTTATTACACTGCACTGGTTTGCTTTCTTATCCCTCCAGATAGAACACTAACCCGTCTTTTCAGTGGTTCCATGTCTCCAGCCTTTTAGAGATCTGGGCCAGTGTATGGCACAAGTCCTGGGGTGGAGTGTGTGTTCAATACATGTGGAGTGAGTAAATCAATGGTGAGAGAGGGTGTCTCTCTAGACCCAGACAAGACAGCATACTGCCCCTGAACACCGCTGAGGAGTGACCAGGTAGGCAATATGCATTAGTTTTTCATTTTTCCTCTCCACCCTTTCTTTTGTGGGACCATAGACACTGCAGATTTGTTTAGAACACAGGTTGTATCACACTACGCCAGGCTAACCCCTTTGGAAACCGTGACTCAACGAAAATGCCACCAGTAGAGCTCTGTGTCACCCTCTGTCCCTCACTAGCGCGTGCAACCCTTCTCTGAGCCTGGTAGGATGAGAAGGGAAAACACCTCTGCATCTCCCGGGTCCTGAAGAATCGCGGCCTCCATGAACAGGATGGTGACTGGTAGGTCCCCTTCCTTCAGCCTCTTTAAGCCTTCTTCAAATGCGCCTGGCCAGTCCTTGAAGGGGTTTTCGGTGTGGAAGTAATAGCCCTACAACATAGAAAGGCCAACACAGATCCATCGGTTTATCTCCTCATTCTCATGTGTAGTAAGCTCTTTTAGAATCTAAGTTAAAGCAAAGTGTTTAATTAATTTAATTGTAATTAAATTATTTTTTGAAGTTTTATTTTATTTTATTTTCATTGTATACACTTTAGATTTTGTCATTGAGTAATGTAAAAAGTACCCAAAATGCTGCAACCTAAAAATGATCACTGCTGATATTTTGGAGTTTGTTTTAATTCCGATATTTCTTTTGTTCATTTTGTTTTAACCATCCTCTGCCCTGTCCCACAAGACTGTAAAAATACTGAGTTCTTGCATATATTTTTGCTACATGCTCCCACCCAGCCTCCTGAAGTGTTAATACTGCATACTGTACGTCTGTTTATGCCCTGTGGCCCTTTTGAGGGTTATAAACCATTGTAATATCTAGGATTTCTTTTGTCTTCCCACTCCTCAAACCAGTGTATGCCCCATTGATGGCTATATCACCCACTGAGAATGCGTGCTTTAAAGTTATAGATCTTCTTTCATTGTAAAAACTTAAACAATGCAGAATGTACAAATAATCTTCTAGTGTTTTTCTATGACTATATACATTAAACAAATAAGCTCGTACTATAGGGGCAGTTTTACAGTGTTAGTCCCACTTTGTTTTAGTTATTATAATTATTTATATTAACATTTACTTAGTCAAACCCATATTGATGGACTTTAAGATTATTTTCATATATAAAGTTATTATTTTCATATATAAAGTTACAGTGAAAGCCTCATGTTCAAATCTTTGTGTGCATTGATTACCTTAAGATAGACTTCTAGAGAGATTAGACTATGAACTATTTTGAAGCCCTTGATATGCGAAGCTGAATTGTTCTTGAGAAAGTATGTCCCAAATTAAACTCTCAACAGAAGTATCTGAGAGACATTATTTATTGTAACATTAGCAGCATGAATTATAATAACATCTTTCTAATTTGATAGATACAATTAAGCTAGCCTGTAGATGTTACTACTGAGGTTTTAAAATAGATCAAATGGAGACCTTCAGAAAGACAAACCCCTTATCAAAAGCCACGAGCTTATGTAATTGTGTTTTGGACATGAGGTCCCATGAGTGTGGGGCTCAGGGTTCTAGCCATATCTCAGGTTCAAGGACTGTAGTTCAAAGAGGTTGGAGGATGGAAGTGGGAGACATCTGTAATTAGAGTCTGATGTTCTTTCTTCTTACTTAGTTTTGATTTATTTTTGTAGAAAAGACAGTTATTCTTAATGAGATGGTTGTTCCAATTTTATGAGATTGCCTGGCCTACTGAGGGACACAGAACATGAAGAAGAGAAAGACATTTTAATGACTATGTCGATTGAAAATCCCCTAAGATCAGACACTATTAATCATCATTTCCCTAGCTGCTAGTGCAGAGTAGACACAAATAAATATTTGTTGGGTTGAACTATCATGGAAATTATCCAGAATTAAATATTATTGAGACTTCCTCCACAAAAATCATAGTACAAGCATATACTATATATGATTCCCCTCCCCAGTATATGAAAATTATACAAATCTTTTTATCTTTCAAGTCATTTAAACTTATTTCTGAAGCCCCTTTTCCTCCCCAACTGTTTTTAAAAGCATAAATCCAAGGGCAACTGGGACCTCATGGGTAATTTGGCTGGTTGTTCACTGCGCTCACATTTGCTGGAGCTCCTGTCAGGGAAATATCTCTGAGGGATCACCGTGGGACTTGACCTGGTTGTGTGAAGGCTACTTTTTTCACTGAGTTTCTCTGCTAGCTGTAAAATGACTACCTGTAAGATACAGTCCCAAGCCCTGCTTCACTCCCTGTTCATTAATATCACTTCTGTCAGCTCATCGACATGGCACATGGGACTGACTGATGAAAAGCATTGTGGGATTAGCCCACGTCTTGTTCTGATACACCTTCAAAGTCAGCTAGGTCAGTAACTGGCCAGCAGTCAGGATCCAAGCGGTAGCTGACTGCCAAACTGTCTGTACCACATTGATAAAAACAAGGGTATTCCATTCCAGCTTTGCTGCTCTGATACATTGTTTGTCTAGATCTGATTGATATGTTAAATTGTCTGTTTGAGTCTTACATTTTTTCACAAAGTGATTACCAACTAATTTATAATTATATGACTCAAAGAGATTGAGAAATCCTGTCAGCATGTATAAGAAGAGAAGTGGTACCTTCTCGCTAGCTGAAATTGTAACTTGGTTCTGGGCTTCTTGGTTCTCGGATATCCAGTTCCTCCGGGCCATTTCTTCCCATTCTGCTTGCATCTTATCCCAAAACTCTGTATCTGACTAGGAGACAGGAAAAATCAAGAGAGATGGGTTTAAGAGCATGCACTATTGTTTGGCTTATTTCCAGAAAGACAGTTTTCTTTATGGATCAAAATGATACTCAGAGTCGAAGAGCTTTTGGACAATCCTCAGAAGGCACAGTGTTGAACTGAATGAACTGTGACTTTCTCCAGCAGGAAATTGCTACCATCTGAAGGCCCTGGATCATTTAGACCAAATTCCGCTAAGATTCCATTACTTGACCAATTTCAAGTGTGATTACCAGACACACATTTTAGGAAGGGTGGCCTTTCCTCCATTTGCTCCTAGGATATGAAGAGCTAGAGCAACAGCTTTGGGACTTGGTGAGGCAGTGAGCTCTGGACAAAGAAAAGTAACATTAGTTGATCCTACTCTGTGCCATGCACTATGTTGGGAGAAGTGTGACCCTAGAACAGTGGTTCTCAACCTGTGGGTCGTGACCCCTTTGGGGGTCGATCAACCCTATCACAGGGGTCGCCTAAGACCATCAGAAAACACAGATATTTACATTACAATTCACAACAGTAGCAAAATTACAGTTAGGAAGTAGCAATGAAAATAATTTTATGGTTGGGAATCACCACAACATGAGGAACTGTGTTAAAGGGTCCCGGCATTATGAAGGTTGAGACCCACTGCCCTAGAAGGCTGGTCACAAAGCTAGGGCTGCACAGGATTTGACCTCTGGCTTCCGAGGACAGGCTTAACACCTTATGACAAACTTGGCCTCCTGATGCTAAAGAATAAAGAATCCTGGCTTTGTGAACTTGACTGAATAGTCTTCAAGGTCTTTTCTATGGAAGGATAATTTAAAAAAAATAATAACTTTTTTCTTATAGTTTTTTTTTTAAAATATCTTTCAAAAGGGAAACCTGTTTTTACTTCAGTGGGGATTTGTGTTCTGGATGCAGGCAGAATTTTTCTCAAAGATCTGTTCCAGGTTGGCTTAGGAGTCCTGGGAGAAGAAACAGGGGCAAGTGTCTTAAAGAACTTAAGGGAGCCCTGACTGGTGGTTTGGCTCAGTGGAAAGAATGTCTGCCTGCAGACTCAGAGGTACCAAGTTTGATTCCGGTCCAGGGCATGTACCTTAGTTGCAGGCACATCCCCAGTAGGGGGTATGCAGGAGGCAGCTGATTGATGTTTCTCTCTATTCCTCTCCCTTTCTCTCTGTAAAAAATCAATAAAATATGTTTCAAAAATAAAAAATAAAAAAAGTACAAGAATAAGCTTAAAAAAAAAAAGAACTTAAGAGAGAAAGGGGAACTTTCCAGGGGTAGTGGGTTTTGAGATGAGGGAGAGACTGGTGCTTAGTTTTTTGGTATTTCCCTAGCAAATTAGACTGACCTCCAAGCGGATGACAGAGGAGATGAGTCGGGAAGAGGCCTGATTTGAACTCTGATCTCCATGTGTCAGGGAAATAGAGGAAAAAATTGAATTTTAAGGAACCACTTGGGGCTTGGTTGGCTGTTAGCAGCAGCAAAGCAAATAAGAAAGTGAAGACTCATCCTTGTTTTCTGGCAGCACATACGCTTCCCAGATTTGGTGTCTGAGACTAAATTACCTTCCCAGGGATGGCAAGAAAGATGCTTGGAAACCACCTTATTGTCTTTTAAAGAAAACAAAGAAATGGGGATTTCCTGAACACCCGAGTCTGAGTCTGGGGTTGAGATCCATACTCTAGCTGCAAATCTCAATTTCTATGATTCTAAGTCCTATGATTTGTTGACACACCATCAACTTGATTTGAGGTTGCTTTTCACCTTTGAATCCTCGCCTTCCACACCACCCTCATGCCTGGTGGTGGTTGTGCTGTGGCGGGAACTCTTCAAAGATGCTTGGAATGAAAATATAACCTATTTCTTCTGCATACAAATGTTCAGGGGATAAAAGTAAATCCAACGTGATTAATTACAGGCTACTAAATAAACAGTAGGTCTTGCTCTCTTCGTTTATCATATCCAGAACACTCATTCCTACCACAGTACTCGGTGAGGGCCTCCCTTCAATGAAGGCTCAGGGCAGCAGGCATCTTGAGAATCTTATGATTGGGATGCTAGAAGCACACGGAATGGCCACCACGTATCCAGGTTAAAATTGAAAATACAATTAAAAATTTCTTTTTCAATGAGTCTTTTTAGTACATCACCAAGTTGTACAAAGAGAATGACCTCAGGTATACAGAAACTACTTGAAGGAAATATGCTACCCTGCTAAGAGAAATCTTTTTGAATGAAGGGACGATGGGTGATGCTTTTCCTACTTTACATTTTCCCATACTTTCTGGATTGTCTGATTTTGCATTAATTTTGCAATAATAAACGTTAAAAACAGCAATGAAATATATTAGCTTTCTCTTTTTAGTACCATGAAACCTGAACACTTGGATACTAAGCAGTTAGGAGACATTTTTTTTTGAGTCTCATTGTCTGCTTTTCAAAGATGCAGGCTCCTCCTGTCTTCAGAGATGCTGACCGAAATCTGTCAAGTGAATTTTATAATGTTTACCGACTTTCCCAAGCCCCCTGGTGGGTAATGTGAAGTGCCAAAGACTTCCAGTACTTTTTAAGGCAGCTACTTATTCCCCTATTGAGGTTCTCCAGAATTTAAAGTGATTACAAGTCTTTTGAAGGAAAGAATGAAAAATATTTTATAATGTGTACATCTGGGTTATAAAAAGATGCATCACCTTTCCTGCAGTTTCAAATACGAGCAGGGGATGCATAAATAAAACTGCTGTGGGCATCAGAGGAACCTCAGCTCAGAGAGGGCGGGGTGGGAGGTGATGGAGGGTTGCCCGGCTTTCATTTAATGATACACACCAGGCCTTACTGTTACCACTTAGAATAAGTTCTGACTAATTAAAGTGCACAGCACAGTTTCATTTAATTATGGGAGACTATTTTTAGCACAATCAATTTTCACCCAGCCTCAAAATCCAGACTTCATTCACCTAACTGCAATTAACCCTGCTGCTTTTTTCTATTTCTAATCAATTTCAAGAAACCTGAGACATATTTGAATTTTAAATATTTTAGACAGGACTGAGGGGATTTAATGTATTGATGATTTTCTTAGTTGTCCTGATATTGTGGTAGATTGTCTTTTAATATTCCACAGGTAAGAAGTTATATGCTTCTACCAGAAATGAGCTATTGTTGCAAACCCTTTTCATTTTCAAAAATAGCTTTCTAATTTTATCAATGGTATTCTTAAAACCTTGGGATTTGCAGTATGATGGTTAAGAACAGGAGCTCTCTCCCCAGAGGAACCTGGGGACAGATTCTGGCTCCATCACTAACCTCTGCAAGTCCTATTACCTCCCCAGGTCTCATTTTGCTTGGCTTTAAAGTGAAGATATATAATAGTGATCTTGTTATAAAGCCTAAATGAGAAAATGTATCTGTGGCATATAATGCCTGGTAAATGCACAATAAAAGTAGGTATTCTTGTTAGTGTTTTTCCAGCATTGAAAAAAATATATATATATATTTGGTGTTTTAATTACATATTATGTTCTAGCTATCTTTCCACTAGTCATATAAATCTTTCTCTTCTAATTATTAAAAAAGGGGAGGAAAGTTAAGAATGTTGTGGCAAAAATGGACTGTTATATAGCAATTAAAATGGTTCTTATGAAGAATCTTACATCATGGACTAGCTTTTGAGTTATAATGTTTCTTGATAAGTAATATTATCACAAGGACAGAAAACAACAAATAATATGCCGGGGAAGCACCAATAGCACTGCTTTCATGGGATGAGATTATGAATAATTTGCATCCATCACCTTTCCTTGTATTTTCAGCAATTCCCAAATTTTCTATTACTAGCATGTGTTATTTTGGTGAAAAAATGGTTAAAAACGGTGACTTATTTTCAGTTTTACTTTCTCCAATGATCCCACACTGTGTGCCCCTGCGTCATGCTCATTTGCATGTATACAAGTCCTTGGGTTGATCTCTTACCTCCTCACTCCTTGCCTTCCCTCATAAGTTGGGCAGTCTATTAGATGCTTCTGTGTCTCTGGTTCTATTTTGGTTCATCAGTTTATGTTGTTCATTATATTCCACAAATGAGTGAGATCATGTGATATTTATCTTTCTCCAACTGGCTTATTTTGCTTAGCATAATGCTCTCCAGATCCATCCATGCTATTGCAAATGATAAGAGTTCCTTCTTTTTTTACTGCAGTGTAGTATTCCATTGTGTAGATGTACCACAGTTTTCTAATTCACTCATCTGCTAATGGGCACTTAGTCTGTTTCCAAATATTAGCTATTGTAAATTGTGCTGCTATGAACATAGGGGTGCATACTAACTAGTATATCCTTTCTGACTGGTGTTTCTGGTTGCTTGGGATATATTCCAAGAAGTGGGATTACTGGGTTAAGTGGAAGTTCCATTTTAAATTTTTTGAGGAAATTCCATACTGTTTTCCACAGTGGCTGCACCAGTCTATCTGTTTGCCTCTTTAGACATCCATTGATTAGTTGTTACTGGACAGAACTTTTAAAAAACAACCAATCAACCAGTTCCTTCTATATGTGCAAAACATAAGAGAGTACACCTTGCATGGTGAGGAATGAAAAATCACTATGCAAGGGTGGGTAAAGTGTTTGCCACAACAAACAATTTTTGTTGAAGTGAAATTATGTACAGTCAGCTTGGGACCTCATTGCTCTGAGACCCAGTAGCCCAGATGAAGATTGGCTAAGCTCTACCCACTCAACACATCTCTTGTTGACTAAGCTCAGTAGCAGTTAAGGGTTCCATATGGCTGCCCAAAGAAGATATTCAATCTGCACTTGCAATCATAAATGTGAAGCACCCTGCTCAAGGATGGGATAAAATTTGAATTGGTCACAATTAGTTTGAGCTTTGGGTACAGTCCTGGGTGTCCCAGGGAGGGAGGGGTCATTGACAAACGAGTAATTCAGGCAAGAGCGAAAGTGCAAGAGTAACCCCGTTTATGAAGTGATTTACTTAGGAAAGCAGGGCTCTGAGGGGTGAATGAGAGCTGAGCAAGCCAGCCTAGCCTTGTTGTATAGATAAGAGAATTAAGAAGAGTGAATGGCAGCTCTAGGGAGTAGACTTTTATCAAACATGACATGAAGCTGTCTGAAAATGGAGAGGGCTGCTTCCTACTCAGGATGGATGCTCCAACATTAGAAGTCTTCAAAAACAGACAGAAGAACCACTGTGAGGAGTGTTGTAAAGATGACTCACAGATTAGATGGAGGTTTGACCCAATAAATTCTGCAGTCTCTTACAATCCTGAGAGTCTCTGGTTGTAACACTATTAATGAATTGACTTGCTGAGTAAACAGGAAGGCTCAAAATGAATGAAATCTCAATGAGATACGAAGTGGGATCTGTCATAGGTGCCCTTTCTCAACTTAAACAGTGTAAGGACAAAAACACATAGGCTTCGGCATCAGCTGGAATTGGCTGTGCCCCTTGCCATATGATCTCTTTAACTCAGTTCACCTCTTGGTTCCGTTTCTTCATCTATAAAATGTAAAAAGTCTCTCAGAATGGTGCAGGTTAAGTGGAACAATGTATGTAATGTGCTTAGAATTTGAAACATTAAGAACTAAGGAACTGGCTTCAATAGTTAATGCTATTCTATATTTGTAAGTGAACAAGAATATTTCCCAAGATAGAGAGAGGATGCAATCCACAAACTGTAAACTGTGTGGTTCAGAAGTGTTGGAAACCAAAAATATTGGTACTAGCATCAATATCGATTTTCTGGTGGCCTCTGGTTAGACAGGTCTCCTTGTTTAATGGAGCTGCCATCCCTGCAGATGTTGGCAGGCACCGGGCAAGCAGCCAGAGGCTCTCTCCAAACAACGTGCTAGCAGATTAGCGGCAGAAATGTGGGGAAGAGAAATTGGAAATGATGGGAAGGAGAGGAAAGGACACAGGAGGCTGAAATTAATACAACACAAGCCTTGAGCAGGGTGTCAGAAGGAAACCAAGAGCCATTTCTAACAGAAAATCTAAGGTAGTTAGTTTTCTGTTCTTTCCCTCCTCTTCTGGAGAGGGGCAAAGAGGAATGGAGTGTTAAAGCACAGTGAGCAAAATCTGATATCCAAATGGGCAGGGTCATCATTAGCCTACTCACGAGCAAACGAATGCCTTTCTAGGACTGTACCTGTGTTTGTGATTCCAGTGGTAATTGTACTCACAACAAAGAGCTGTCCTTAAGATGCACTGGAACCGGAGGTTTGGAGACCAAGCCTGGGTTTGCTGCCACTTTGGGAGTAAGGTTTCATGGGGTCAATATCTCAGAGGCTGTTTATTTCTTGGTACTAGCACTCCACATAGATTTTCTGGTTGCTTTTGGATGCACATGCCTCCTTGTTTAATGGCATGGAGGCCTGATCTTTGAACAGCTAGCAGCATGTGACTACAGGGCTACTTTACCACAGGCATGAGGAGATGGGGAGGGTCTTGGGATCTAAGCCTGTTCCAAGTGACAATGTCATGTGACAAAGGATTGGCATGTGGATTGTGAACTATAAGCAGTGTGAATCGGTTCCACAGGGGGTTCCTTCTCCTTTAGCTATGTCTACGGGTAGTGAAAAGTTACTGGGAAACTCTCTAGCAGTTTTAAAAAAGAAAGTGTTAGAAATATTTACTAAATCTAAACTATGTGTTTGTGCTGTTATGATAGGACTATTAAACAAAACAGAATAAAACCAAACACCTAGATCTGAATGCTATTCCCAGGAAGCTCACTGTCCAATGATAAAATAAAAACAGGGGTAACTGTAATTCAGGACAGGGTGAACAAAGGATGCAAAAAGAGATGAAGTTGCTTGCTTAAAGGCATGCTAACCTGGTAAAAAACAGAGACAGAATTCAAGATATTTCACTCTTCCCTGTTATGGCATAATGCACTTTGGAAAATGGCTAAAGTCGTATTTCTGGTCCCCATCCTCCTCAGAACCTTGCCACTCCATAACGAGGTGGAGCCTACTGCCTGTCTCTGAACACTTCCCGTGACAAACAGAATGTGATGATGGTGACGTGGTGTGGCTTTGAAGACTAGATCCTAACCGGTGACACAGCTTCTGCCTCTCTCTTTCTTTCTAGACACACCCTTGGAATCTAGCAATGAGGCTGCAAGGAAGCCCAGGCCTCAGAGAAAGACCATTTTGGTGTCCTGGCATCCGTGCAGCTAAAGTCTCAGTGACTACCAGCACTGGCTGTCTGCCTGTGGGTGACAGGGCTTCAGAGGATCCGCACTCCAGCCTTCAAGCCATGCTGACACCTATGCACCAAAGAGGCGCCATCCCCTTCCAGCTGTACACAAATGACAGATTTTCGAAGCAGAATAAACATTGTTATTTTAAGCTATATGTGTTGGAATAATTTATTACATATCCAGAGTAACTGGAATACATTTGGGGTCAGAGGATAGAGCACGGAAGGAAGTTGAGGTGCAGAGAAGGGACCTAATGACAGGGCTTCCTGGAAGGACTGGCATTAATGAGGAGCCACAGCATTGCCCAGGGTGCACACTAGGAACAAAGAGTGCTGTGGTCAAATGGCTTGAGAGGCTTCAGGTTAAACCTTTAGGCCAGATCCCTCCTAAGCCTGGATACAAAATCTCACCTCAAGACCCAGATTCCAGACCTTTCATGAAGATCTGTGAATATTACGCCTACATGTCTGGAAGCAGCACTCTCAGGTGGCACGTGCAGTCCTCTACTTCCTCATGGTCACCACCAGGCCATCACTTTACCTGCCTGGCTCCTGGAGGTAGCCAAGTTGTCAAATTCTGGACAAATGTGAACAAAAGGATCTTTGCTGCGTGACTTCCTAGGACCTTCAAAAGTTAATATACACTATCTAAGAGGGGGATGACCCCAAATGAGTGAGTGAGAGAGAGAGAGAGAGAGAGAGAGAGAGAGAGAGAGAGTATGTGTGTGTGTGTGTGTGTGTGTATTAGGGTTCTCCAGAACACACTTTGGGAAATGCTGATGTAGAGACCCAGGGCAAAAGCATAGAAAGGTCCATGAAAACAGATTGTTGGTAGGATGAATTTGGTGAATCTTGAGAAATGGGCAGGGATAGTTTACCACACACAGTTTGTGTGTATGTGATTGTTTCCAATGAAACTCATCTCCAATGAGCCAGCAGGTTCTCTAATCCTCACATCTGCTGTGTGAATCAGAATTTGTCAAGATTTTGTTGTTTTATTTTTCCACAAAAGGAAATGAAACCCAATATGTGGAGGGAAAAATTAAAGTAATTTTGGTATGGTTTTGGGAAGACGACTCATTTGATGCATTTATCTTTTCAATATTAGCTAGCCACTGAAAATGGCCTTTGAAATTCCATATAATTGTATGTGCAGATTGGACAAAGACTAGAAGAAACTGGAGAAAATGAAAACAGTTAATGTATTAGTGTAGTGGGACTAACCCACTAACAGTTAATGTATTAGTGTAGTGGGTAGTTTCTAATCTTTCCTCCCCTAAACTTTTGATTTCTTTTATTGTTGTTGCTTTTAAAATAATCTAAATAAGAGAGACCATTTGATAAAGAAATTATTTTCTGGTGACTAACAACGTTTAAGTTCTATAAATGTTTCAAGGTCTGTGACACATTCAAACATTCCCTGTACTGGAAATAGTGGTTAAGGGCAGGAGTTTTGGACCTAGACTGGTGTGGTGTGACCTTGAACAAGTTACTGAATCTATGCTCCAGCTTTCTCACATTAAAATGGGATATGGCTGCAGTAAAACACTGAGCTACCCACCAGGGGAGCATGTTTAGCTACAACTAAAGCAAGCTTAAGGTGTCTGTGCCTATAAACAGTCTCCTTCTTTCTCTCCTTTCTTTGCTGCAGGGCAAGGACACCAGATAGATTGTCTTAGAAGCAGTTTCCTTTGCAACATTTTACCTGGTGATAAAAAATTTTACCTGCTAGACTTCCAAACCTCAGAGAGTAGGCTGGGGGATGAGGTGGTGGAGTAGGAGGTAATCAACCAAAGAACTTGTATGCATACATGCATAACTCATGGACACAGACAATAGGGTGGTGAAGGTCAGGGGTGGGAGGCAGGGGCAGGGTAAAAGAGTCAATGAGGGAAAAAGGGGACATATGTAATGTTTTTAAAAAAATATTTTTATTGATTTCAGAGAGAGAGAGAAACATCAATAATGAGAGGGAATCATTGATTGGCTGCCTCCTACATGTCCCCCACTGGGAATCAAGCCCACAACTGGGGCATGTGCCCTTGCTTGGAATCAAACCTGGGACCCTTCAGTCCCCAGGCCAATGCTCCATCCACTGAGCCAAATCAGCTATGGCATAACTTTCAACAACTGGCTATATCTAATGCCAATGTTGACACTACCTTCCACAGTGGCCCTTCCCCCCATCCTTTAGAGTTATTTATGGGAAAAATATTGGGCCAGTCATGTTGATGGGCAAGTCAAATTAAAAAATCACTCATATATATATATTGGTCATATTGTATTGATGTTTGACTTTCTCCCCTTCACCCTGTCCCCGTCCCCCCCCCCTTTTTTTTTTAACTATCTGATGGTCACAACAACAGTTGACTAGGTGTGAAGATAGAGTCTAGATCCAGTTTGTAATCTTATGAAGATAATGGGAAGGAAAATGGCAGGAGCTGCTTTCTTTGACACTGAAATCAAACTAGCTGACTCAAGGGCAAAACAAGAATTCTGAAACACAGCCAGGAGCCCCCCTGCCTTGGACCAGGGTGGTAGTATCTGATCTTGGGATGGAGTGGGGAGGGGAACGTGTTCACGCTGCCTGGAGCTGATATCCAGCTGTTCCTAACTACTGTGGAGCTAGGTATTTTCTGCTATACTCACCCATGCCTTCCAGATGGTCAAAATTATCACACATTCTCCTTGTGTTTTGATTTATTGGCCTATGAGGATTAATTTGGATAGAACTAGAGAAATATTTTCTCTGCCAAAGATACTAGGCATTGCATCTAGCTTCTTGGCAGCAGCAGACTCATACACGGCATCATAACACAGAAGAGAAGCCCAGTAAAATGCCAGGCCAGCGACTCCATGGCCTGGGAGAAAAATCTGCCGTGGCAGCACTCTTTTCTACAGAGCCTACCAAACAATGGAGAATAGGCAAGAAATGGATTTATATTAGACTGTACTGGCACGAATTGTTAGACTTTAACAAATGACATATATTGTATTGGTCTTGGGAGCTATTATGTAATTAGGAATACATTTGGAAGGGTCAGGCATAATGTTTTAAAAAAGAAATACTTAGATGTACAAGATAGTAGTGCTTTTCTAATGTCTATAAAATTGATTTTTTCATACATAACCTTTTTATGGAGATGATTCATAAAATTTGAAGAGTGGCATCTCCTCAAAGTAATTTATTACATATACTTATATAGTTAATTCACTCATTCAGCCAAGTTATTGACAAGCCTACTATGTAGCAGGCAATATTCTAGTCACGGTTATAGCAATGAATAAGACAGATGCTAATTTTGCTACTGGAGTATACTGTCTGGTGGGGCATAGACAAATGCTGTATAATACTGTAGGATAAGGGGGGAATAAGTACTCTAGAAGCAAGAAGGAGGAAAACCCAAATTAGACTTGGGAGTTCTAGGATTTTCTGGAACCAATGAAAACCAATGGAGACTCTAAGAGTGAACAGAAATTAGCAGGTAATGGGGCGAGGAAAGAACATTTCTGATAGGAGGAATAGCATATGAAAAAGCTAGGAGGAAGATTACATGGCCTATTCTAGGAACTGATAACTTATGATGATGCCAGTGTATATGTCAAGGTGGGAGTCAGGGTTGAGGATGTAGAAGCAAGAATGGTCCAGATCATGAAGAACCTTATATAAGCAGGTCAATGCGTTTGGACTTTAAGAACATGTAGAGGTCATACAGTTCTATGTTTTAGAGAGATTTTCTCTGGCTGGAGTGCAGAGAATAAGCGGAACATTCCATTTTTACACTTTGGAGGCAGTGAGATCAGTTACAAGGCTGTTGGAGTTGTCTGTATAAGAGATGATGCCACCAAAAAGGGTGTTGGCAGTGGAGATGGAGAGAAATGGGTGGCTTTGAGAGATATTTAGAAGAATCAATAGGACTTGGTGTTTGATTAGATGTTGGAGAATGATAGATGTTGGGGGAGGATGGAGAGAGAAACTGGGGAGGGAGGGTGAGGAGAAG
>PVJN01038043.1:0-20575 GCA_004026805.1 Lasiurus borealis
TTGGCTCCTCCCCTCATGTCCTCCTTTTAAATTGCTGCTGAACATTCAAAGAATTAGTTTGTATGTTCGTTTGGGGTAGTTGTACAATATGCTGTTGTGAAATATGAAAAATTAAATTATATTGTAGGATAATATCATGTAAGGATATTCTTTGCTCTAGGCCATGGCAATTCAATTTCAAACAGGCTGACAATTTCTTTTTGTAACTTTATATAAACTATTTTAGGAAGGCATAAACACAGATTACTTACCTTAGCTCAAGAGGCCAAATATATTGACTTTCAATTACGATTCTTATGACGTTGAAAGGAAACTTCTCTTTATTTCCTTCCAAAATGATTTTCATGTTACAGAGTTTCATTTAAAAATCTTTATCTCATGAAGTAATTTCTCTTAAGGTTATGGAGACCACTGTATGGATTCCCTCTCCTGCCACACCTTCCCCATTGTCTGTGCCAAATGGTTATGCTCATACACATGTACAAAAGTCCCTCTGTTGATCTCTCCCCATAATTCCCACCAACCCCCATAGTTTGATGCTTTGATTGATGTTTCTCATTCTCTAGATCTGATCTTGTTTATCAGTCTATGTACATTCATTATATTCCACAGATGAGTGAGATCATGTGATATTTGTCTTTCTCTGCCTGGCTTATTTCACTGAGCATAATGCTCTCCATCTCCATCCATGTTGTTGCAAATGATATGAGCTCCTTATGATATGAGCTCCTTTTTTTTTTTTTCTTTTACCTCAGTGTAGTATTCCATTGTGTAGATGTACCACAGTTTTTTAATCCAATCATCTGTTGATGGGCACTTAGGCTGTTTCCACATCTTAGCTATGGTGAATTGTGCTGCTATGAACATTGGGGTGCATATATCCTTTCTGATTGGAGTTTCTAGTTTCTTGGGGTATATTCCTAGTAGTGGGATCACTGTGTCAAATGGAAGTTCCATTTTTAGTTTTTGAGGAGATTCCATACTGTTCTCCACAGTGGCTGCACCAGTCTGCATTCCCACCAGCAGTGCATGAGGGTTCCTTTTTCTCCGCATCCTCAACAACAGTTGTCCTTTGTTGTTTTGCTGATGATTGCCATTTTGACAGGTGTGAGATGGTACTGCATTGTTGTTTTGATTTGCATATCTCTGATGATTAGTGACTTTGAGCAGGTTTTCATATGTCTCTTGGCCTTCCTTCTGTCTTCTTTCGAGAAGTGCCTATTTAGATCAGTTGCCCATTTTTTGATTGGGTTGTTTATCTTCTTTTTGTGAAATTGCATGAGTTCCCCGTAAATGTTGGAGATTAAACCCTTATCATTGATATCATTGGCAAATATGTTCTCCCATGCAGTGGGCTTCCTTGTTGTTTTGTTGATGGTTTCCTTTGTTGTGCAAAAGATTTTTATTTTGAAGTAGTCCCATTGGTTTATTTTTTCTTCAGTTTCCATTGCCCGAGGAGCTGCATATGTCACAGATTTTGCTGCCTGTGGATTCTTCTAGTATTTTTATGGTTTCCTATCTTATGTTTAAGTCCTTTATCCATTTTGAGTTTATTTTTGTGTATGGTGTAAGTTGGTGGTCTGGTTTCATTTTTTTGCATGTTTCTGTCCAATTTTCCCAACACCATTTGTTGAAGACTGTCTTGACTCCATTGTATGTTGGTGCCTCCTTTGTTAAATATTAATTGAGCATAGTTGTTTGGGTCAATTTCTGGGTTCTCTATCCTATTCCATTGATCTATGTTTCTGTTCTTGTGCCAGTACCAGGCAGTTTTGAGAACAGTGGCTTTGTAATACAGCTTGAAATTGTCATTGAGATCCCACCTACTTTGTTCTTCTTTCTAAGGATTGCTGCAGCTATTCGGGGTCTTTTTTATTCCAGATGAATTTTTGGTAAGTTCGTTCTAGGTCTGTGAAGTATGCCTTTGGTATTTTCATGGTGATTGCATTAAATTTATAAATTGCTTTGAGTAGAATGGACATTTTGGTGATATTGATTCTCCTAATTCATGAACATGGTTTGTTCTTCCATCTGTTTATCTCTTCCTCTATCTCTTTTTTTAGAGTTGTGTAGTTTTCTGCATATAGGTCTTTTACCTCCTTAGTTAAGTTTATTCCTAGGTATCTTATTTGTTTTTGGTGTGATGGTAAATGGGATTGCTATTTTAGTCTCTCTTTCTGTGAGTTCATTATTGGTATATAGAAATGCCAAATATTTCTTGGTGTTAATTTTGTATCCTGCTATATTGTTGAATTCACTTATGAAGTCTAATAGTTTTTTGATGGATTCTTTAGGGTTTTTGTATGTACAATATCATGTCATCTGCAAATAAGGAGAGTTTTACTTCTTCTTTTCCTATTTGAATGCCTTTTATTTATTTTTCTTGTCTGATAGCAATGGCTAATACTTCCAGCAATATGTTCAATAGATGTGGTGAGAGTGGGCATCCCTGTCTTGTTCCTGTTTTTAGGGGAAATGGTTTTAGTTTTTGCCCATTGAGTATGATGTTGGCTGTGGGTTTGTCATATATGGCTTTTATTATGTTGAGGTATGATCCTTCTATTTCTACCTTGTTGAGAGTTTTTATTAAGAAAGGATGTTGGATTTTGTTGAATGCTTTTTCTGCATCAATTGATATGACTATGTGATTTTTATCTCTCAATTTGTTTAAGTGATATATCACGTTTATTGATTTTTGGATATTGTACCATCCTTGCATCCCTGGGGTAAATCCTATGTGGTCGTGGTGTATGATCTTTCTGATGTATTGCTGGATTCAATTTGCTAGAATTTTGTTGAGGATTTTGGCATGTATGTTCATGAGTGATATTGGTCTGTAATTCTCTTTCATTGTGTTATCTTTATCAGGTTTTGGTATTAGGGTGATGCTGGCTTCATAGAAGGAGTTTGGAAGTGTTACTTCCTCTTGAATTTTCTGAAATAGTCTGAGAAGAATGGGTTTTACTTCTTCTATGAATGTTTGGTAAAATTCCCCTGTGAAGCTGTCTGGCCCTGGCTTTTGTTTGCTGGAAGCTTTTTGATGACTGCTCCACTTTCTTCCTTAGTTATCAGTGTGTTGAGATTTTTTGAATCTTCCTGTGTGAGTTTTGAAAGGTTGTGTTTTTCTAGGAATCTTTCCATTTCCTCTAGGTTGTGAAATTTGTTAGAATAGAGTTGTTCATAATAGTTTTTAACAATCCTTTTTATTTCTGTGGGGTCTGAAGTTATTTCTTCTCTCTCCTTTCTGATTTTGTTTATTTGGGTCCTCTCTCTCTGCTTCTTGGTAAGCCTCGCTAGAGGTTTATCAATCTTGTTTATTCTTTCGAAGAACCAGCTCTTTGTTTTGTTAATTTTTGTATCATTTTTTTGGTCTCTATTTCATTAATTTTTGCTCTGATCTTTATTTCCTTCCTTCTGCTCACAGTGGGCTTTTCTTGTTGCTCTCTTCTAATTCTTTGAGTTGTTGAGTTAGGTGAATCATTACCATTTTTTCCTGTTTTTTGAGATAGGCCTATAGAGCTATAAACTTCCCTCTCAGCACTGCTTTCATTGTGTCCCATAGCATTTGCATTGTTGTGTTTTTATTGTCATTAGTCTCCAGAATATTTTTAATTTCTTCTTTGACCTTATTTATAACCCAATCATTGTTTAGTAACATGGTATTCAATTTCCAAGTGTTTGAACTTTTTGGAATGTTTTTATTGTAGTTTATTTCTAATCTTATACCATTGTGGTCTGTAAACATGCTTGATATAATTTCAATCTTTTTGAATTTGGGGAGACTTTCCTAATGACCCAATATGTGGTCTACTTTTGAGAATGTCCCTTGTGCACTTGAGAAGAATGTGTATTCTGTAGCTTTGGGGTGAAATATTCTGAAGATGTCAATTAGGTCCATCTGATCTGGTGAGTTATTTAAAATTGCTGTTTCTTTGCTGATTTTTTGTCTAGAGGATTTGTCCAGAGATGTCAGTGGTGTATTAAAATCCCCTACTATGATTGTATTGCTGTTGATCTCTCCTTTGGTATCCTCCAGGAGTTTTTTTTTTTTTTTATGTATTTAGGGGCTCCTGTATTAGGTGCGTATATGTTTACCAGAGTTATATCTTCTTGATGAATTGCTCCTTTTAGTATTATGTAGTGGCCTTACTTATCTCTTGTTATAGCCTTTACTTTGATGTCTATTTTATCAGATATAAGTATCACCACCCCAGCTTTTTTCTCATTTCTATTTGCCTGAAAAATGTTTTTCTATCCCTTCACTCTCAGTCTGTGTGAATCCTTTTCTCTGAGGTGGGTCTCTTGTAGACAGCAAATGTATGTGTCCTGTTTTCTTAACCATTCAGCTACCCTATGTCTTTTGATTGGTGCATTTAACCCATTTATGTTTAATGATATTATTGACAAGTTCATGTTTGTTGTCATATTTTTTCTTAGTGTTTTTTTTTGTTTTGTTTTGTTTTTCCTTTCTCTTTCTTCTTTAATAGCAGTCATTTTAGCATTTCTTGCAATATTGGCTTGGTAGTGATAAACTCTCTTAGCCCTTTCTTGTCTGTAAAGCTCCTGATTCTACCATCAATTTTGAATGATAGCCTTGTTGGGTATAGTATTCTTGGGTTCAGGCCCTTATTTTGCATCACTTCATATATTTCATTCCATTCCCTTCTGGCCTGCTGTATTTCTGTTGAGAAATCAGTTGTTATTCCAATAGGAGATCCCTTATAGGTAACTTTCTGTCTCTCTCTGGCTGCCTTTAAGATTCTTGCTTTGTCATTATTGTTTGCCAATTTAATTATGATGTGTCTTCGTGTCAGATTTTTGGGGTTCAGCTTGTTTGGGACTCTGTGTACTTCTTGGACTTTCATATTTTTTTCCTTGCCAATATCAGGGAAATTTTCTGTCATTATTTCTTCACATAGGTTTTCTATTCCTTGCTTTTCTTCCACTCCTTCTGGTATCCCAATTAAGCGTATGTTGTTTCGTTTTGTGTTGTCCCAAAGCTCCCTTAGGCTCTCTTCTTGTTTTTTAAGTCTTTTTTTCCAGTTGTTGCTGTGTTTGTGTATTTTTTCCTACCTTGTCTTCTAATTCACCGATGCGGTCCTCATCCTCTTCTAGTCTACAGTTTAGGCCTTCCATTGTGATCCTTATTGCAGCTATGTCATTTTTCATCTCCTCTTGGTTTCATGTTGGTGACATTCTCATTCAGCTCCTTATAGTTCTCATTGAGTTGTGTGATATTTTCTTCAATCCATTTAAACATCCTTAAAATCATTACTCTGAACTCTTTCTCTGAAAGGCTGCTCACTTCAGTTTCATTTAATTCCCTTTCTGGTGATTCCTCTTTTTCTTCCTTTTGGGCATTGCTTTTATGTCTTCCCATGTTTTCTTGTAATGTTTTAATTGTAGATCTGATTGTTTTACTATCCAAGTGCTACTGAAAACCCACCTTGGGTGGCAGCCTTGAGGGCGCACCACAAACACTGGTGACCAGGGAACTCCACAAAACAGAAAGGAGTATATGCCACAGACAGGGTGACCAGAACACACAAACACAGGGTCTAGGGTGCCACAGACGCAGCGACCCTGATGCGCAAACGCAGGGATTAGGGTGTCAGTAAGCTGGAGAGAAGGTCCGCTGCGGACGTGTGTGGAAATGCACATTGACTCGGGAGTTCTGTGGGCGGGGATTAGCTCCTGATGCGCAAACACAGGGACTAGGGTGTCTAGAAACTGTTGGGAAGGTATGCTGCACACTGTGCGCGTGGTGGCTGGCGAGATCACAAGCAGGGACCCTTGTGTGGCTGCTGCTGCCGTCGCCGCACCGATGTCGCTGGGGAAGGAGAGATTGCATTCACTGCTTTGGAGGCAGGGGTCCCAGAGTCCGCGGGAATTCATGGTCCTCAGGAATTCAGGGTCTGCTGGAATGCAGGGTCCACAGGTCTGCAGGGCTCTGGCTGGAGTGGCTGTTGGGTTGCAGGGCAACTCCAATGCCTGTCTAGCTGGCGGTATTGGTGAGTTCCCAAAGAAAGGCCCTGTTTCTCTTCAAGATGGTGTGGGCTCCGTGCCTGAGTTTCACAGTCTGGGGAGTGAAAGCCACGATGGCAGTCTCTCCTCGTCCAAGAGAGCCTGGACTGCCAGCCCCCACTGCTCCTGCGAGATTCAACTGTCCCTCACTCAATCACACACCCACCACACACATCCACACACTCTCTTTTTGTCCCCTCACTCACTTCCTCTTCCTCACCTCCATCCTGCCAGCTGCCATCATTCCTGGTCCCACCCATCCTATTGCTTTTTAAAATCTTCTTCCTACATCACACTCTTTTTAAGTCCCTAAAGAGGGCCTGGCTGTGTTTGTATCTTTCAGGAGATGCCATTCTTTTCTAATGCAAAATGATTTATTCTTATAGAGCATGGAAACTTGATTGTCTCCTCATGATAGTTGAAAAAAAAAACCACCCTCTCTTTCTTAAATATAGAATTCCAAAGAAGGAAAGGGGCATTTACTAGTGGACTGCAGAATTTTAACTTCCCTCTCCAGTTAGTCACCCTTTAAGCACTATGTCAGGGTCTTGGCAATACTGGATTACATCACTTGGCACTCTGGCAAGAATGTTATATATAATTGCACATAGAAACTCAAAATACACATTCACTGTGACCCATCTGGAGTTGCTGTGACTCCTGAAGAGGACTCTCTCAAAGCATGTGTGTCCATCTAATTCTGGATTTTGAAGTGAAAGAAAATCCTCTCACTTTCTTCTTTTTATTTGACATGCTAGATCACAGTCTCATGTGATGCTAGAAGCCAGAGTCCAGTTCTTGCCTTCATGATGCGATGAGAATGCTGTATCTACAGCAGGAATAGGCAAACTAGCCAAATCCAGTCTGTTGCCTGTCTTCCTGCACTCTGAGCCAGGAGAGTTTATTTTCTTATATTTGTAAATGGTAAAAAACAAAAGCAGAAGGATAATATTTTGTGATACGTTAAAATTATATGGACCCTGATTAGAGCTAGACTAGCAAACTGAAGAGACAAGGATTTGGTTCCCAGTCAAGGGCACATATCTCTGTTGGCAGTTCACACCCCATCCCTAGCTAAGGCACATATGGGAAGCAACCAGTTGATGTGTCTCTCTTACAAGGATATCCCCCCCCTCCCCCTCCATTCCACTCTGTGTGAAAATCAATGAGGGAAAAATATCCTTGAGTGAGGTTTAAAAATAAAATTATATGAAATTCAAATTTCAATGATTATAAATAAAGTGTTATTGGAGCATGGCCATGCTCATTCATTTACATATTGTCTATGGTTGCTTTCACTACAGTAACAGGATTAAGTACTTGGATAGAAGACCCTATGGCCCCCAAAGCCTGACACATTCACTATCTGGCCCTCTGCAGAAAGTTTGTAGACTCTGCTCAAAAAACGTAAACTAACTACTGCATGCAGTTCTCAGAAGGCATTAATTACTAGTAAAACATCTACCAGGGGAGTGAAAAATCAAAGTAACTCCTCTGTGATGACTGGTGGTCTTTGTAAAACATAAATCTTTGTTCCTTTATAATGTCCTAACATATCTATAGCTTATTCCAAGAGAAGAATGTCTAATATATATTTACAACCATGTCCAGAGACTTAAAATAATATAATCTAATAGTAAAGAAATATGCAAATTTGTCTATTACAGTGTCACATCATGACCTGATCAGCAGCCTGCGACCCTACCCTCTGCTCAGGCAGCTAGAAGGACAGGAGTAGGATAGGATCTGATAGACAAAAGAATGGAAAAGGAAAGGAAACAGCATGAAGAAGGGGGGCGGAGCAGATGCGCCAAGTGAGGGGTGGGGGCAGGGAGAAAGATCCAGACATGGGAGGAGGGCAGTGGTGGCCACTGGTGGGGACGGAGTGGAGGATGGTCTGAGGCCTTCTAGGAGAAAGGGATCCTGCTTTGCAACAGCAGCACCAGGCCACACAGGCCTTGGCCACCATTGCTGGGCCAGGCATCCTGGGCAGGGAATGGGAGCAGAACAGTGGCGGGGAAGCAGGGAAAGGGGCGGGGGGTGGGGGATGGTGGCAAACACCTGGCCAGGCTTGAGCCCTGGGCTGGAGGTTAACTCCCCCCATCTCAAAGGAAGCTTTAAGAAGGGAAGGAGGGAGGGAAGAACTTTATAAAGGAGTCAGTAGAGAGCAGAGTTAAAGAAAGAAAGAGAATGTGTGTGAGTGAACTGTAGGAGTTATAATGAAAATCAAGTATAGTTGTGTACTGGGGACAGATTTTAAAATCTGTAGGAGTCAGAAAAGAAAAAAGATAAATGAGAGTGAATAATTACGCAGGTAGATAGATATTAAAACAGTGGAAGTGAGTAAAGAAGGATGTGGATGAGAAAGAGGAAGGGAAGAAAGTTCTAAAGGGAAGCGAGTAAAACTTAAAACAGGAATGGGAAGAAGAAAGAAATGGAGGGGTGGGGGGGCAAAGCAGGTCCAAAGGAGGATTTGAAGAAAAAATTAAGGTAGAAAGGAAGGAAAAGGGGAGGGAGGGTAAAAGAAAGATGAGAAGAAGAATGATGGAACAGAAATAGGAAATGAGGAAGAAAGAAAAGTTTATAAATGATGAGTCAGTAGGAAAAAGTGTTAGATAAATGAGAGAGAAAAATTGCGTGAGAGGGAGAAGCCAATAAGAAAGTCAAATACAATTGTGTGTGAAGGGGATAAGATTTAAAAAAAAAAAGTTAATAGGGGTGACCAGGCTGGCAGGGGAGGGCAGTTAGGGAGATCAGGCAGGCAGGCAGAGTGGTTAGGGCAGGCAGGCAGGTGAGTGGTTAGGAGCTAGAGGTCCTGGATTGTGGAGGGATTGGGCCTAAACAGGCAGTTGGACATCCTTCGAGGGCTCCCAGATTGGATAGGGTGCAGGTCAAGCTAAAGGACGCCTCCCCCCCCTGCATGACATTCGTATACCAGGCCTCTAGTAAGAAATAAAAAGAAAAAATATTGTTTTTTGTGCATTATGATGTACATAAAACAAGTCCTAAGAAATCAAAGAAACCGCATTCCTAAAAAACTCCTTCATTTATTCTAACTACTTAATTCTTTTTTTAAATAAATTTTTATTGTTCAAATTATTACAATTGTTCCTCTTCTTCCCCGCCCCCATATCTCCCCTCCACCTGGCTCCCATCTCACCCTCTGCCCTTAATTCCCCCAATTATCCTCATCCATAGGTGTATGATTTTTGTCCAGTTTCTCCTTGCACCCCCCTCATCTATTTACCCCCTGAGAATTATCAGTCCACTCCCTTTCTATGCCTCTAATTCTATTATATTCACCAGTTTATTCTGTTAATCAGATTTTCAATTCACTTGATTTTTAGATTCACTTGTTGATAGATATGTATTTGTTGTTCATAATTTTTACCTTTACCATTTTCTTCTTCCTCTTCTTAAAGAATACCTTTCCGCATTTCACATAATACTGATTTGGTGTTGATGAACTCCTTTAGCTTTTTCTTCTCTGTGAAGCTCTTTATCTGCCCTTCAATTCTGATTGATAGCTTTGCTGGGTAGAGTAATCTTGGATATAGGTTCTTACTATTCATCACTTTGAATATTTTCTGCCATTCCCATCTGGCCTGCATCGTTTCTGTTGAGAAATCATCTGACAGTCATATGGGTGCTCCCTTGTAGGTAATAAACTGTTTTTCTCTTGCTGCTTTTAATATTCTCTTTTTGTCTTTTGCTCTTGGAATTTTAATTATAATGTGTCTTGGTGTGGTCCTCTTTGGATTACTTTTGTATGGGGTTCTGTGTGCTTCCTGGACTTGTAAGTGTATTTCTTTCACCAGGTGGGGGAAGTTTTCAGTTATTATTTTTTCAAATAGGTTTTCAGTATCTTGATCTTCTTTTCTTCTTGCATCGCCATAATTCTGGTGTTGGTACATTTGAAGTTGTCCCAGAGGCTCCTTACACTATCTTCACATGTTTGGATTCTTTTTTCTTTTTTCTTTTCCAGTTGAGTGTTTTCTGCTTCTTTGTATTTCAAATTCTTTGACTCGATTCTTGCATTCCTCTATTCTGCAATTAGGTCTCTGTATAATATTTTTTATTTCAGTCAGTGTATGTTTAATTTCTAGTTTGGGCCTTTTTCATCTCTAGTTGGTCCTTTTTCATTTCCTCTTGGGTCTCGCTAAATTTATCTATTTTTCCTAGGAAATTCTTAAAAAACCTTATAAATGTGGTTTTGAACTCTGTATCCAGTCATTTGTTTTCCTCCATTTCTTTCGCTCGTGATCTGTTCTTTTGTCTCTGCATATTTTGCTGCTTCTCTGAGTTGGTAGAGTAGCTTTGTGTGCTAGATGTCCTATGTGGCCCAATAGCTCTGCTCCCCAGTTACCTGAGGTGGACCCTCTTGGTGCACCCCTTTATGAACTGTGTGTACAGTCTTGTGTAATAGTCTTGATTGTTGTTGGTATCACTGGGGGGAATTGACCTCCAAGCCAATTGGTTGTGAAGATCAGCTGTGTCTGCGCATGCACACTTGCCTCCAGAGTTCTGCTCTTCACGCAAGCTCACGCGCATGCTCATGAGCTTCCAAACCTCTGTCTTTCTGGTTTCCCTGAGTTTCCATGTGCTCTAGGGACCTGTATGAGTCTGGGTCCCCAGGGTCTCACCTGAAAATGGGGTGCAGTGCAGTTGGACCTGGATTTCAGTGCTGTTGTGAGGATCTGTTTTCCTCCCGCTAGAGAAAGCCAGCGGTACAATCAGCAGTCAGCATTCTGTGTGCTCACTTTTGCATGCACTTTTGTACGCACTTTCGCAAGCCCCCAGACCTCTGTCTTTTGCGGCTCCCCTAAGTTTCCATGCACTTCTTCCTTTTCACCACAGTCCAGATTCCTCCATATGAGTCTCTACTGGAGCTGGGGTTCAGTGCAGTCAGGATTTTCTGTCCTCCTTCTGCTAGAGGTAGCCAGCCAGACTCTCCTCCACCCGTCCTCTTCAGGAGCGTGTCTTGTACCTCAGCTTTTTACAGCTCATCTGAGTCTTCATGAGCCCCTCTCTTTACTTCTAGTTGTAGAATTTTCACTCATCCAGCTTTCCTGTGGTTCTGGATGGTGTCTGTTCTGTCTTTTAGTTGTAATTTTGAAATTGTTGTGTGAGGCAGCAGCTTAGGTGTTCACCTATGTCACCATCTTGGTCACCAAAAAAATAAAAATAAATAAATAACTGTACTTAATTCTGTAATGTGCTTGAAAATGCATTATATATGTACATATATTTCACATACATGTGCTTGTGCATTTAATATATAAAGCTTTCATGGAATAACAAGGCTTTGTTACTTTTTATTTATTTTTCTACCAGAGTGGCTAGATTTAAAATATTGAATTTTGGTGTTAGAGAAGAAGGAGCAAGGTTTAATAAAATACATAATTAAGGCATCATATGTCAAGGAGTGATTCTCTAGACATTAGCCCACCTAAAATGCCTATCACATATGTCAGGACAACAAAAGCATCCTACTCCAAAACTAAGTACCTGAGAACATACTAGTGATATGAAAAAATTCATATTGTTGCAAATAGCCTTACCAGACACTATATATGTTCCACTCATAATTACAGTTTTGGATATTTTCACTCCTCTTCCCTGACTGACCTAAAAAACCACTGCAAAGTTGTTTCTTCTCTAAAATCAGCTTCTAGGGTGGTTAGTGAGATTGGCTATAGTGCACTGAAGTCCTCTCCATGTGCTTATAGCTCTAGCCCCACTCTGCATGCTCTTGAAATTCTACCTACATTGTAACAGCACTTTTCACACATAGGAATTCATCTTTGAACAGCCTCTGAGACTTCATCTCAAAGAAACTGGAGGTGTTACTAAATCTCTTAGATGTATCTTTCACCCATGTTTAAAAAAATCATCATGCTTCTACAAATGTTCACAGTCATGGCCTTGGATACAGTCAATACTTGTTATAAAAGCAACATGTAACACTTACAATGACTGGAGTTTGATACTAAAGTCCAGACATCTATCTCTAAACTCATGACAACTATGGCTACTTGGTCATTGTCATGCTGCATTTGTCTTGGCCTTTCTTGGATCTTCATCCTTGTGGGTTTTCACTTTTATCTGTTTCAGCCCTGGTTTTCCCAAGATCCCTGGAAATCATCAACCAGAAATGTAAGATATGCCTATTATTCCTCTTTTAGTTTCTATACTAGGATCCTGGTGCACAAAATTTGGGCATGGGAGAGAGGGGAAAGGAGGAAGGGTGTCCCTCAGCCTGGTCTGTACCTTCTCCAATCTGGAACCCCTCTGGAGATAACCAGCAATTGGACATCCCTCTCACAAGCCAGAACTGCTGGCTCCTAACCTTTTGCCTGCCTGCCTCATTGCCTCTAACTTCTTCTGCCTGCCAGTCTGAATGTCCCTAACTGCTCCTCTGCTGGCCTGATTGCCTCTAACCACCTTTGCCTCAGCCCTGCATCCAGAACCCAGGATTCCCTCCTCCAGCCGACCAAAGACACCTGAAATCTGGGCTTGCCTCCCTCTGGTCAGCCATAAGCATCCAAGCTGGCTGCATCCTCAAGGTATAGTGGGCAGGTGGCTTCGCATGGACTGCAGCTGCAAGTGCTAGTTCCTGGGACCGCGGGTGTGCGGCTTCTCCACCTACCAGGCTGTAGCCAGCCTCAGGTGCTGGCACTTGGACCGCAGGTGGACAGCTTCTCCATCTTCCCTAGGATGCAGTGTGGGTGACTTCTCCGGCTGGCTGCGATCTGGGATCACAAGGCAGGCGGCTTCTTCATGTACCGGGCTGCAGCCAATCTCAGGTACTGGCACCCAATTTCTCTGTCTCCCCAGGACATGGAGCAGTTGGCTTCTCCAGCTGGCTGCGGCCTGGGATCATGGGCCGGTGGCTTCTTCATCTCCTGGGATGTAGCTAGCCTTAGGCACAGGGGTCCAGTTTCTCTGTTTCCCCCAGGATGTGGGGCAGGTGGATGTGAGGCTTCTCCAGCTAGTTGCAGCCTGGGAACACAGGGCAGGCAGCTTCTTGGTCTCCCTGGCTACAGCCAGTCTTAGGCTGGCCCCCCAATTTGTCCAACTCCCACAGGTCCAGAGCAGCTAGAGGGGCGGGGCTGCCGCCATCTTTTCAGGTTAATTTGCATACTCACTCTGATTGGCTGTTGGGTTCAGTTCAAAGTTTTAGGAAAACCCTTCCACAGAAATAGTATATGTGGAAGAAATTGCCAGGGAAAGAAGAGAAATATAAAATCAGGAAGGAATGAAATAATTGGAGTGATGGAATTTTCCATGTTTCTCTTTTATTAGTGTAGAAATGTAGATGTGTTCAGAGAAGTTCTGATTGCTAAATGCCTTTTTATACCTAACATCTTTCTTTAGCCTTGTAACTACTACCTTAATTTGTCACCTTAAGGCTGGACTATGCAGTTGACTCCCATGTAGGTTTTTTAGTTCCCATAATCTGGAGTTCCTAGACTCATAAGAAGACCATGCATTGGCTTCAAATTGTCTCTAAGTCTTCCAAAATTGTGCCCATACCTGGCGTTTCAAATGATTAAAGGGTCCTTGTTCATTGGTATGTAAGTGTCTTAGGGCTATCAGTTTGGTTTTGGTTGGTGGCGATACAATTATATTGGAGCAGGGCTGATAATGACTAATTTCTTTCTACCTCCTTTATCTCCAGTATTGCCTTCAGTGCACTTACCATTTGCTCTAGTAGGCTGTAACTTCATAAATGGGGTGGTAGCATTTCCAACTACTTCACTGCAGTTGGAATGACTGACAACTTATTTAATTAATTGATAAATTGGTATGAAAAGTAATGGGATTGGAAGTTAATAATGCATGTATCTGATTTTAAAAGATATGTAATAATTTGGAAATATGTTTATCTGTTAACATGCATATGAGTTTTAAAATCCATGGTTTGTTATACTTGCCAGGAGATATATGATTTGTAAATGCTTGAGTTTAGTTTATTGGTGTTACATTATCTGATTTGGGGTTTAGATGAAAGATAGCATAGTTTATGTGTTAAAGATGAGGATTAAGAAGTATGTAAACATCAGAAAGGGTAATTCCTATGTCAGGGACATAGAAATGAGAGAAGAAGTGCCATGGTGATGTAAAAGGTAAAGGAGATGTCTCTTTATTGTCATGCTTACTAGAAAAAAAAATCAAATCTGTGAATTTACTGATACTTTTATTCAGGAAAAGACTTAGTAAAAAAGAGAGAGAAATTATTTAAAGAAAAATATCAGGGAAACTGCAGTGAGAGGTAATTAAATGGCAAGCCATGCTGAAATTGTAAGTGAATGATCAGAGTCCTGTTTAAGGGTTCATATTAACCCCAAATGCCCATGCCCAACTAAACATCTTGGCAAGTCCTATAGCTCATCAAGCTCATCTTCTTTCTCTATAAAATAGCTATTGTTATTGAATTTAACATATTTCTTATTAAATAAGGCCACATTCAAACATGAAAGTGATTCGTAAACCATAAGGATCTACAGAAATAAATTGCCTTGTTAAGTATGGTTAGAAAGGGAATGGTCATACTTTCATCCTTGGTATGATCTGGACCCTTCAAATTTTACAACAGTGTAAATGTAAACAGAGGCTAGAGAATATAAGATTTAAGAGCAGGGGCTTTATAGTTTTAAATTAATTAAATATTGTATTCTGATTCTGAATTATTTAACATCCTTTATTCCAATAATCTCACCTGAAAAATGGGTCTAATTCTATTTCAGAACAATATTTCTCAGAATTAAGCATCATATATACAACCTTTGGCACATATATGCACTAACAATAAAAGCAATTATTGTCATTACTAGAGGCATGATGCATGAAATTTGTTCATGGGTGCGGGGAGAGCCAGCCCTGCCTGCACCCTCTCCAATCCAGGACCCCTAGAGGAATGTCCAACTGCTGGTTTAGGAGCAATCAGGAGCAAACAGACCTAAGCAGGCAGTCAGACATTCCTCTCGCAATCAGGGACTGCTGGCTTCTAACTGCCTGCCTTCCTGATATCCCCTAATCACCTCTGCCTGCTGGCCTGATCACCCCCAACTATCTTCCACTTTCAGCCTGATCACCTCCTAACCACCTTCTCCTACCGGCCTGATTGCCCCTAATAGCCTCTGTCTCAGCCCTGCCACCATGGCTTTGTCCAGAAGGATATCCGTAAGATGTCTGGTCTAATTAACATATTACCCTTTTATTAATATGGATTATTATTAAATATGACAAAATGAACTAGAATTCACAAATTGCCTCCCAAATTTCTAATAATTCTGGCAAATTAAATGAAAAGTAGAAAATACATGGAGAACTTTAGCACCAAGTAGTTGTAAAAATTCTCATAGAAAAATCTTAAAACAAATGAACATTCCTAACAAGAGTTAGGAAACTGACAGCAAAAAAATGACCTCAGTACCAATCAAGGGAACATGAGTATAACATGTCACAGTCTTCTTTCTGAGATTCATAGTAGCAGGTGTCTGAGATCCAGACCTCAGTTATAAATTGATTAAGGAATATGAAGCCATGATGTTGGTTGCCAAAGAGCTTCGAAGGAAAAGCTGGATACCAAAGGCCCACAAATATGTCATATTTCCAAAGCAAGCATCCAAGTTTGGATATCACATGTAAATCTTTAACTTAAAACCATGTCAGCCCTGCAGAGCTAAATAGCCTGTTCTTATTACACATGTTCTAGAGACACTTGTAACTCTGAGTCCCTGATTCCATAATTTTACTTTGACAATCAACATCCTTATTATTAACTATAAATCACCTGAATGCCTAGCCACTGGATAGGAGACATTCCTAATGCTTGGCAAAATGAAGCATCCACAACTCTGGGGTTAAATGCTTAGTCTGTGATTTCAGACTGGCTGAGTTTGAATCCACTTTGACTCTCTGGCAGAGTCCTCAGACACATCAGTCACTTACCTTTATGTGCCTCACCTGTAAATGGTTTTCTGGTAGTGAGTAAAGTTTCAATGAGTTGTCATTTGTAAAGTGCTTATAATAGTACTAGAAGCCCAGTGCACGAAATTGAGTGCAAGCCTTGAGCCCCTCCCTGCCGCTGGGAGCCTTCTGCCACTGGGAGCTGCCTGACATTTTGCAGTAGTACCTCCAGTCAGCACTGAGGACATTGGGCAAGCTGGAGGAGAAACATATGGTGATCGTTCTAGTGAGAGATACTGCCTAGCCCAGACCAGTTTTCCAGCTCCACATTTGAGTCACAAAAGCAGTTATTTTAAAATCTGATCCACTGCATCAGTCTTACTCCCTTGGTTTGAATTTTCTGCATGGGGAGCTGTGAGCCACCTGGCCCCACCACCAGGAGCCACTGCTCACTGGCGGGGGTGGTGGTGGGGGTAGAGGGTGAGGGGGTGGGAGGGTGGCAGGGGAGGGTTGTGGGAGGTGCGGAGGGCGACCTAGAGGTGCTCAATGCACCTCATGGTGACTGGTCATTTGGTTGTTGCAGTCGTTAGGGACAGTGGCTTTTTATATATTATATTGCCACAGAGTAAAGCCTCAATAAATATGAGCTATTTTCTTTATAAGAAATTATTTCCCTAAACCAGCAATTCTCAAAATGTGGCTTGTTAATACACAGACCCCCAAACCCACCCTGCCTGCAATTTCTGATTTGGTGGCTCTGGGACAGAGCCAGACAATTTGTATTTTTAACAAAGTTCAGGGTGATACTAATGTTGCTGGTTCCAGGACCACCACTGCCCTAAAACATTTGTTTCAAATTCTCACCAAAAGCTTAACTGCAGTACAACTAGAGGGAGTGAAAGGTCATTTTAATTCTTTCATTAAGTGTTATGAGTCAAAATAGGGGGAGCCCTGTCTGCAATTGCATTGGGACTGAGTTGCTTGAGGGGATTCTGGAGGCTATCTTCCTGGATTGTGGGGGTGGAGATGAGACCAGGAAATGTTACCCAAACAGAAAAAAAATAGCATTTATATCCAGTTCTCTGATAATCACTTTCCCACAAGAGAGATTTCTCCAATTGGGCCAAACAGAAAAATCTAAACTGCCGAAAGAATTTCAAGAAAGTTAGAAAAAACGTATAAATTCAACACCAACAAACAAACAAACAATCCAATTAGACACTTCTGCAAAGAGGACATAAAAATATCCAATAGACATATGAAAAGATGCTCAACATAAAGAGGTATCACTTCACACCTGCCAGAATGGCCATCATCAAAAAATCAGCAAACAAGAGTGCTGGAGGATGTGGAGAAAATGGAACCATCATGCACTGTTGGTGGGAATGCAGACTGGTGCAGCCACTGTGGAAAACAGTAAGGTGTTTCCTCAAAAAATTAAAAATTGAACTGCCTTATGACCCAGTAACTCCACTTCTGGGAATATATTCCAAGAAATCTGAAACACTAATTTGAAAAAAATATATGGATCCCTATGTTTATTATAGCATTATTTACAATAGCTAAGACTTGGAAGCAGCCCAAATGTCCATCAGTAAATGATTGGATAAAAAGGCTGTGGTACATTTACATCATGGAATACTAGCTTGGACATCAGAAGGAAGGAACTCTTATCCTTTGCAATAGCATGGATGGACCTGGAGTTTATTATGCTAAGTGAAATAATCTAGTCAGAGAAAGACAAATACAGATTCCACATGTAACTTAACTTAAAGTTAACTTAACTTTAACTTCATTACCTACATCGTGGAATCTAATGAACAAAATAAAATAACAAACTGAGTAGAAATAAACTCATATATACTATAGAGAACAGACTAACAGATGTCAATGGGGATGGGATTAGGAGCTGGATGAAAAAGGTAAAGAGATTAAGGAAAAGATAAAGGGATTAAGCAAGAACAAAACAAAACTCTTAGTCATAGATAATATAGTGAACACTGGAGAGAAAGGGGGTGGGAGAAGTAGAAGAGGATAAAGGTAGGATAAATGGTGATGGAAGGAGACTTGAAGTGTTGAACACATAATACAATATACAGATGATGTGTTTATAGAACTATACAGCGAAAACCTATATAATTTTATTAACCAATATCACCCCAATAAATTCACCTTTTTAAAAAATATATTTTATTGATTTGTTACAGAGAGGAAGGAAGAGGGACAGAGTTAAAAACATCGATCAGCTGCCTTCTGCATGCCTCCTACTGGGGATGTGCCCGCAACCAAGGTACATGCCCTTGACCAGAATCGAACCTTCAGTCGGCAGGCTGACGCTCTATCCACTGAGCCAAACCGGTTAGGGCAATAAATTCAACTTTAAATAAAAAAAAAAACTTCAGGGGAGCCACAGAGCCTGTGGTGATTAAAGCAAACCCTGAACCCAAAAGACCCCTCTGTCAACATGTGGAGGAAAACAAGGTGGGTGTGGCCGCGCCCCCGCTGGGACGCCATGCCACCAGCCCGGTCAGCCTGGAGAAATCCAGGAAATTGGACGTGAGAGGGAGATGCGACAGAGGCAAGTCCGAACCGCGATCTCAGAAATATTGATCGCTTCTTATTCATCTCTGTGCCAAGGAGCCCTTGCGGAGTCCTCACGTCACCCCCCTCCAACCCCGCCTCTTTTCCCTCGGCTCGGGAATGTCCCTGAAACCCAAGTGACTGAGCGGCAGATACTGCGGACAGCGCGAGTGCCTTTCGGGCTCTGTGCAGAGGTGAGAGGCTCGGCCACTCCTTTCCCAGGAAGGATGACACAGGCCTGCGAAGGTCTTGGCGTGGGAATGCACGGAGTCGTGCTGCCCCTCGGGTTGGGAGCGGTGAGGGTCGGTGGGGTTGGGAGAAAGCACTGAAGACGGAGGAGGATTAAAGAAAAGTGGGCAAAGTCACTTTTTCAAGTGACTGATGCTGGGCAAAAGACACACTTTGAGCAGATTCATCGGTAGGTGGAGACCCTTATTTTTTCACAAATGACAGGTTTGTCCAAAAAAAGATGAGTTAAGGAGAAACTTCTGGGACCTAGGGGTAAAATGGAGTGATAGAATTAGTTACATTTAGTTGGCAGCTTTAAAGGAGAATTAAAGCACATTGCTGAGGGAGGAGTAAGGACATTTAAAAACTACTTCCCCGCCTTTTGTTTCTTTAACAAATTATCCTATAGGAAGCGGTGCAGACTCTGAAGTGCGGGAGTGCCTGCAGGTCCCTCCAGAGCATTGCTCCTGAGCTGCCAGCCAGAAAGTTGAAGCCACTCCTTCACTTGGAAGCAAACCTCCCTCAGGTTTGGACACAATTCTCCCTTTCCCGTGAAGATTTTCTGTCAACGCCTGTGACGGGGGAGGATTCAGGACCAGAAAAGAAGAGTTCAGGTATTGTCCACATCAGTTTCATTACCTGCATTGTCAGATTGAAATTTGTGGATCCACAAGCCATGTTTTCTTAGAACTCTGATTCTCTTTGAAAAAGCCCACTTCTGTTTTCCTGCCTCTTGCTGGTCCTTTCTGTGTTCATCTAAGGAAAAGAAGATGGAAATTTTGCCTCCAATCAGACACAGTTGCTTATAAGTATTGTAACCAGTTGGTACCAGTGACAAAAGTGGTGGTGATATTAGTCCTATGTTAAATTTTAATTTGGGTTTCATTCTACTGATTCCATTATCAAAGTAAACATCCACATTGTTTCTAGCATAGTTTATGGCTAAAGGATAGATACTGGTAGAACCCAAAAGAAATAATTCTATTCTAAGAAAAGCTGAGATTTTAAATTGTGAAGGTTATATTTCTTAGAAAAGCATTATAAAGATTTTATTGCAACACTGTATGTTTTGAATTTCAGGAGAAAATAAGGTTTGTATTCTTGGGCTGGCCCCACATGTGGGTTACAGATAACATTTTCCAACAAGCTGAGCATATTTCTTCCCTGGTTATGCTCCCCCACTCCCATGGCTCACATGAGGAGGAAAAGGGACAAAGAAAATAGCAGAGGGATGTTCTAAGCAGAGCAAAAGCAGACAGTATCATGCCTTTGGGGTCAGCATGGCCACCGCAGTGCCTGGGCCAGGCTCACGCCCACTCAGCCAGTCGCTATTGTTTATGGTCATTATTTGGCAATGTGCAATGTGCCTTTTTTGGCAAGGTTTAAGGACACATTAGAAATAGATTTATTTACCGTTCTAGTGGATTATTACATCTCATAAAAATGTTCTTGAGGGAGGTTTATTTTATTTTTATTTTTTTTTAAATTAAATCTTTATTATTCAGATTATTACATTTGTTTCTCTTTTTTTCCCCTCCATAGTACCCCTCCACCCAGCTCCCACCCTCCCTCTGCCCTTAGCTCCCTCCCATTGATCTCATCCATAGGTGTATGATTTTTGTCCAGTCTCTCCCTGTTTACCCTTCACCCCTTTCCCCCTAAGAATTAACAGTCCACTCCCTTTCTGTGCTCCTGATTCTATTATATTCACCAGTTTATTCTGTTGATCAAATTTTTAATTCACTTAATTTTTAGATTCACTTGTTGATAGCTATGTATTTGTTCATAATTTTTTGTCTTTTACCTCTTTCTTCTTCCTCTTCTAGAA